>JAOXYA010000020.1:12430446-12443110 GCA_028565675.1 Sorex palustris
AAGTAGTAGCACTATAGCAATGTCATCCCATTGTTCATCGATTTGCTGGAGTGAGCACCAGTAACATCTCCATTGTGGGATTCTATCAGTGTTCTTGGTGATCTTTTGATCTACCTCTATCTGATCTCTATGTCTCTTAATTGATTCTAACTTAAATGAAAAAAATTAAGTTATTCCTTGTTCTCTCCTCAAGTTGCAGCAATATTTCACTTTTATTGATGTATAATTCATTTGAATTTTGTAAATTATATTGTTTATATAAGCCATTGAATTATTATTCAGTGTTTCACAAACACTTAATTATTTACCTCTATAGCAAAGTTATAGTTTTCATTACATTTCTAATAGCTTTATTAACTTTTCATTACCTAGAAGCAATTGAACATTAATAAAATCTCAAGCAGTGATCTCAGATAGGATATTTAAGTGACAACAAATTCCAAGAAACACAGATGAAATTGACTCAAATAGCATACAATTTACTAGAGGATTTGGAAGAAAATACTGTAAATTGACTTTTATGCATTTTGATTATGTCAAATGCCAGTAAATCACAGTAATGCCATATTTTAAGTGACAAGAATTTCTGTTTTTAATATAGAATATCAGTTGAGAGTTTTCACCTTTTATTAATTTTCCTAGTATTTCCTGATTATTCATAAATTAAGTATTAAACAATGTATCTTGTACATAGTATTTTAGTTTCATAAATTATCAGGAAATAAATTTTAGAGGATTTTTGATAAGTTTTAAATTAATTAAGTGATAACTGGATCAGCAGAACTTGTCAGATTTTCTTTACCTGTAGTCATAGGATATTGCCTTTCCCCGTGATTGTAGCTTGAAGGTATTTATTATATTTTATTTTACTTTAAAACTGAAACTTACCACTATCCACCCAAAAATTTTCAGGAGAAAATTAAAGCAATAATACATTTTTTTCCCATTCCCCTGACTCCCTCCCATAGTTTTTGTCCTTCAAATATAAAGTGATATATTATCTGTAGACCAAATGCATTGAGTTCATTTTCCATTTAAAAAATCCAGACATGCAAATATGCCTGTGCTGTCAGAAATATAAGCTCAATTTAACCTATGTCACTGAGGAACAAAGGCAATTAAATTAGCCTTCGCTGTTCTCCTGGATGCTTTTCTCCTGATCATACCACCTTATTGATAATTTGTCTAAAAATTCATGTCAAGAGAGTTCAAGATCAAACTCAGACGGTACTCACCATCATAAGTTTTACTTCACCTTTGGAATGAAAGGATGTGGTTAATGAACTTTTGTCATTCTTTTATAGCTCATAATGGGTCACTCCATGGGCCACAATATGTCCTCACGCCAAATTTAAGCTTTCACTCCCACTTTAAATATCTTTGAGGTAATCTTGTCTATGAAAACATCAATACTAGAATAATAAACAAATCTAACCTTTCAGTTTACTTTTGATGATGATTATGTTATATGTCTTAGGAATTTAAATCTGAAAAAAGTCTTGGCAAAACAAATGGGAAAACTTACTATCATCCTTCATGTCCTTCCCATTTATGCAACCAGTTTGTGACTAATACAGATTCAGTAAATACCCTGAATAAAAACCTCACCTAATAAGAACTTGAGAATGACCTCTTAGCTACTGTCTAGGCAATAAGAGGAAGAATGCAATGATAAGCTCCAGAGCGATCATCATAAGGAACATTAAAATTTTGTATGTATCAATGCTTTGCTTTCAAAAAGGATCCTGGTTCCAATCCTGAATAAACATTATCTATAGCCAGTCCATTAAAGTACTTCACACATCTCAGAATAAGTTAATTGATTTCCTAACATTTCCAAGGTGATTTTTTTCTATCTTTAGCATCTCAGTAACATAATTTTGTTTGTTTTGGTTATTATTATTTTTTTTACATTACCTCTCAGAGAACCCAGCAAGCTACTGAGAGTATCTCGCCCACATGGCAAAGCTTGGCAAGTTATATGCCAAACATAGTAACAAGTCTCAAAAAAAAAAATGGAGACTTTACTGGGCCCACTCAAGCAAATCAATGAACAACGGGAAGACAGTGTTTGTTTTGTTTGTCTACCTGGTATTACTCAGGGGTTACTCCTGGCTTAACACTCAGTAATCCCTCCTGGGAACCATATGACATTATGGGATGCCAGGAATTGAACCCATGTTGGCCATGTGCAAGGCCAGTTCCTGTACTATCTCTCCAGCCCAGTAAAATATTTTTTTCACTATCCAGAAGTCTGATTGTATTTACATATCTTCTCTGATGCCCAGGAATTAATTGATAAAAAATATAACTATAATAAAATTCCCTGAGATACATTCATTTACTCCAAAATTTGACATGTACAAAATTGGTTGTGTGCGTTGGGTGTTATTCTAATGTTATTCTGCTTATTAGCTAATAGAAAAGTGATTACTTATATGACTATGTATAATTATTTTATTTTTAAAAATTATAATAGAGCTAATGTTCACTTAATTAGAATGCAAAATCACGATCAGCCTATAATTCATCTCTATACTATGATAAGTGTGAGTAAAACTTTTTCAATGCTTTGAATCTAACTGTGGAATTCTAAAATTCTTAGCTATCACTTTTTAAATCTTTTTTGGCCAACATCTGCAAAATAGCGGGAAGAAATGTCACGTAGGAGGAACTGTCCATCAGACTACGGCACAGTACAAGCACTTGGTGAATGATTTAGCACCCAGGGGAAATCGCTCGGACATTAACAATTTATATTTGTACTCTTATGTGAAAAAACAAAATATAAAATGATAACCATGCACATTTCCATGCATGTCTTTACATAAATGAAATTGTTAGGGAAATTATGAGACTTAATGATCAGCAGGAGATATGAATGTCATTTGTGTAAATGTAAGAAATAGATCTCTTTCCAGGATTACATAACATATAATATATATTTTCTCCATTTTTTTGCTCAGCATGTTTATTCCCATTGTAACCAGGAATGGTTGACAGTTCTGTGAAGAGTACAGAGTTGGGGGAGGAATAATATTTAAATTCTTCTGCCTTGCCTTCTGTAAGGATGACACTTTCAAGTAGTAGAGTTAGTAATTCACTTTAATTTAGAGAATATTAGTTTTTTGACTACTTCAGTCTAAGAAATACCTTTAGCTTCTCAATAGGAAAGACCCATTTGCGGTTGCTTCACTGAATAAAGACGGTTTTACAGTCAGAGGTGATTCTTACCTCTCAATAGAGCTACTTTTCTACCTTTACTTCTCCTGGGCAATTCCCAGGTTCACTCAGAGATGTATTGTTTGAAAACCATTGCTTTTAGCAATAGCATAAGGATTGCGATCTAAAATTTGACTGCAACCATTTCAAAGTGCTAAAGTTAGTGCTAATGTCACCTCAGTGACTAAAGGAACACCAACTAAATTGAAATGTTCTCTTGTCAATGGGGGAAAAAATAAACTACAACTTCAGGGATTGCAAGCAATGACTCTCCCAATGCTGAGAACAGCAGGCACTCTCTGGCACATGAAGCTGAAATAATCATGTCTTGGTCATATTGAGGATGAGTTTCTATTAAAAAGTGATTTGGGTCTCTATGCTGTAGGATTCTAGGTTCTCAAGAGGAATGTTTTTATCCTCCCTGGAAACCTGGGTAACATTAGATAAAGGGTAGCTGAATGGCCGGGGGTGCAAATATGACACATTTCCTAATATGTCAGAACATAATCAGAATTTGACATTAACAGAAACCCATTTTTTTAAAAAATCAACCAGGCTATTTCCATAAGCCTATTTTTTTTTGCTTCCTGCCTGTCACCATAATTTAAAATCACTGTAACAATGGTGATATTTTGGATTTCCACTTCGAGTCCCTCTCTATACTTTTGTGTTTTCTATATTTTCAATTCTAATTGTAATCTCAAGTCGAAATGGAAATAATAAGTAAATTAGATTGTGCCTTATGCACAGCTAAAAGTCAGGAAATGTTGACGTCTAGTTACAAATATATAACTCATATCATTTTAGTAATTAATTGTGACCTCACAATGTAATTGCAATATTTCTAACACTAGATTCAAAGTCTGTATGCTAGAATGATCAGATCTCCTGCTAGATGGAAATAAATATTTTTTATATTCAATAAATACTAATAAGCGGTGATGGGAATATTAATGAATGGTAAGAGTTGATACTTGTAAAAGAAAATTCCTCTTTATAGAAAATTTAGCTCTTTATATAATAGTAAAGTCTATATCATTATTATCTACATAGGGAAATGTGTGTTTTCTTAGCTGCTTTTTAAAAGAATATTGATTCTCAAGTACAGAGAGTTATGTAAGTATTGGAAGTTGTAACCCTTAATAAAAAATCTCTTTCTATAATTTTTGCATTATAATACTCAAATAAGTCTCCTTTCAAGTTTTGTTGTCAAGAGTGTACATTTCTGCATACATAAAAAATGTTGCATTAAAGTTCGACAATATTTCTTTCAAAATGAATATTCTACTGGAGTTTTACAACTCCTTGATTTTCAAAAAGAACATAAATAGGTAAACTTTCTCATTTGTCTATAGGATATATAAAAATAATTATAGCTATAAGATTTAACAATAGCTTTATTTTTAAATTTACAATGGGTGTGTTTATCTTTCAAAAATCAAGGCCACATGCAACGTGATATGCATTTTGGGCATGCATAAAAATGCATTTTCAACTTGTGTGCTGTAATATGGAAGGGAAGGGTGGATTAGTAATGATATTGAGATATTAATTATTCAGCTTTACTGCCATATGTTATAAATAATGTATAAGATATTCAACTGCAGAGCAGTATTTCCCATCAGTATTTCAATTCTTTCTAAACATGTAGAGGGATACTAGGACATTAGTATCATAATTAATTGTCTTTGAATCTTAGTCTGAAGTCTTCATCTTCAGCAACCTAGTAAGACAGGACTGACTGTGTTTTCATATTACTCTAGTATTGGCCGAGTAGGTGACATGAGAGAGAATCAAGTAAAGTATGTTAAAGCAGCTTAATTTTATTGAAGAAAAGAGTTAGTAAAGTTTTTAATTTTGATGCATGGAAAACTGATATAAAGAAACCAACTCTCCTTTTCACTCTTCATTTCATTTTGTGCTCCTCGTTTACATCAATAAATATTTACCAGTTTTTTCTTAGCATCAGAAAATCCTAATGTAGTGGTGACAAACTAAGGTTACGGACAATTCTGAACTCATTTCAAATACAATACCTGGACTCCAGCAAATGTTATTTCTCTAATACTTGCTTCACTGTAAGTGAGGAAAATAATATATAAACTAACAGTTAATGTGGGAGCTAAGCTACATAACAAGATATTGATTAAAGTATTGGTTAACATTGAAAGTATACTTTAGTTTCTATTTGGCATGTCTGGTGTTATGAGAATACCTGAGGCTACAGGACTATTTTAAAAGAGAAATAAGCAGTTTGTGAGAAAAATTAACTCAGTGAAATTAAATAAGAGTGGATACCAGTTATATTAAGATAGAAAGAGATAGCTGAATCATTAAGGAGCTTCACTTGTGGTGGTAAACCCAGTTTTAAACCTGGCACCCTATATGGTTTTATGAGCCTTACTAGGAGTTATCCCTAAACATGAAGTAGTAGTAAGTCTTGCACATCATCAGCTATGACCCCCATACCAACCAAACCAAAAAAATAAATAAACTTATGAAAACTGAGCAGTGGGTAAAGCATTTACCTAGCATGCAGGCATCCCATGTTTGATCCTTGAACTGCTTATGTTCCCCAAGCCTGCCTGGAATAATTCCTCAGCAGAGCCAAGAGTAAGCTGAGCACTATTGGATGAGGCTTCAAAGTAACCTGGCAACAGCACTATTAAGACATTTACAGAAAGAGAGAGTATTGTTTTGGACTAATGCATTTTGGCAGTGTCTGGATGCAATCTGGAAAAAAAGATTTATGAGGACTTCTGGGACAAGATAGCCTGGAGAAAATGCTTTAGGCTATGCTCATGCCTTGACTGCTCCTAGCCTCATTTCTTCTGAACAAGTTCCATGACAATGGCTTCTTTGTTGATGTTCTAAAGTTGCATCAGCATCCCGAAAGCCTGGAATGGGCAAAAAGGGGAAAGTGGGAATATTATTGGGAATTACTGCTTCAATTACAATCTTAACACTTTCATGATGGGCTAATTGATAATAGAAAACATGGCCAATGGATATTTTTGCCATTAATAAAACAGATTCTGATCTTGAAGACTTATTTCCTGATTGATACTACTAGGACAAATCTCACAACACAAAGAGAATTTGTAGACCAAACACAAAACCAGACATCTGAGGAGGAAAAACAGGATATAAGAATTTTACCAGAAAACCTACAGAATATATTTATTCTGATAAAGAAATAATTTTTTTATTTTAGTTATTGAGTTAGGGATTTTTTTGGTCACACCCAGTGATGTTCAAGGGTTACTCCTGGCTCTGCCTCCAAGAATCACTTTTGGCAGTGCCCAGGGTACTATGAGATGTCAGGTTGGCCATGTACAAGGCAAGTGTACTTGACCTGCTTTACTATCACTGTGGCCACCAGAAATAAATTTTTAATGAAAAGAGAACCAGAAAAATAGAATAGGGCTATATACACTAACCTTATATGCTGTTGGTGGAAATGCACACTAGTGAAGAGATAGAAAGAAGGAAAGAGAGAGAGAAGAAAGAAAGAAAGAAAGAAAGAAAGAAAGAAAGAAAGAAAGAAAGAAAGAAAGAAAGAAAGAAGAGAGAAAGAAAGAAATTAAGAAAGAGAGAAAGAACGAAAGAAGAGAAAAAAGGAAGAAAGAGGAAGGAAGGAAGGAAGGAAGGAAGGAAGGAAGGAAGGAAGGAAGGAAGGAAGGAAGGAAGGAAGGAAGGAAGGAAAGAAATTGCCCAAAGTGTCTCAATTGTGCATGAGGAGGTTGGGGTCTTATTTCACTTAAGCAAATTTCACCAAAACACCATAATCAAAACTGAATGTTATTTAAATTTGATGTAAGTTTGTTAATGTACACCTGTATGTTGCTATCTCCAAAGCCAGTGTCCCACCATTAAGTACTCTCTTGTAGGAATATTAAAGTACAAAATCTTTGACCAAAACTGATACAGCTTCTGAAACACTCTCACTTCCTAAAGAGTATTAGCTAAAGCACAGATTTTGATGCAAGTGCCTTGTTTGATGCTGTTTTTTGTTTGTTTGTTTTTGTTTTTTGCTCAGTGGAGTTTGATCACTAGGCACAAGCAAAAAATACATAATTTAAGCATAAATATATATTTTTTGAATTTGGGATGGCACCCAGAAGAACTCAGGGCTTACCCTTGACCTGCTTTTAGGGATCACTTCTGGCAGGGCTCAGGGTAAAAAATGGGGTCCCGGAAATTAAACCAAGGTCGACCACATTCAAGGCAAGCACTTTCCCTTTGTACTATCACTTGTATATCATAAATAACCTTTTAAACATTCCAATTTTAGCTGTGTATCTCCTACCTATTTGGTAGCTAGAAAATTCAACTTTGAGCATAAAAAAGCTTTCTTTTTCCTTTTTTTTTTCTTTTTTGCTAAAGGGTTTTTTTTTGACTAGAGAAAAAAGTTTTGGGAAAATTTTCATCTCTGGATTATTAGAGCTCTAAGAAACTTACAGATTCATGTCACACTCAAAGGTTTTGGGAAATTCTCTGTAGCTCTTGATGATTAGAGCTCTAAGAAACCTACAGATTGATGTTGTACATTTGCTTACTTCCTGCTCTCCTCCAGATATTCTGATTTATCAATATTTTCCCAGACTGAAAACCGCCTCACTTTTCCTACTGACAGTCTTTATTTTTTGCACTTTTTAATTTACTGAGGTAATAATAGTTTAGAAATATGTTAATATGCTCAAGAAGGGGCTTGAGCAATAATCAGTGGTAGGGAGTTTGCCGTGCACTTGCCAATCCAACCCTGGTTGGATTCCCAGCATCCCATATGGTCCCTCAAGCACCACCAGCAGTAATCCCTGTGCATCACCGGGCGTGACCCAAAAAGCAAAATAAAATAAAATAAAATCTCTTTGACATGTTTTAAAAAATGCTTAAGGAATGTGATGAAATTCTTGGCACTTTCCAAAAAAAATCTCTATGAATAAGAATAAAGACTCTAGAGATTGTTCTTTCAATAGACTTGTACCTCAATGTCCTTTCTTTGCTCTCCAGCTTTTGTTTTGAGCACTATGAAATCCTTTACATTCACTTTTATTTTTGTTTCTTTTTGTACCAGAACCTAAACTTACTACTTCAGGGGATTTGATCTTAGAAAACAGATGCCAAATAAGGACAGTGGACCGGTCTATGAAAGAATAAAATGAAAGACGCAATACCTCACCAAACACTGCACTTGTTCCGCATCATGAGCAAGACCAGGAGAACGAGTTTGTACTCTGGCTAAGGTCAGAATATTTCAGATGATAACTTTAGTGCTAGACTGGGAGTATTCAAACAAATGTGTCAATATTTGTCTGTAAGATTCAGGGAGAACAATACTGTATTCTGCAAGAAAAAATATTTTTAGTGATAGTACCTATTTAACAGATACTGTATTAGTGCATACTAACTCTGTCCTTATGAGAGAATATTTTAATTTCAATATATACTTGAAAATTTATTTAGACTTATAGAAGTGATGTAACATGACAAAATATGTAATTAGTGTGACAAAGGTGGAATTTGAAACCAAGCTGTTAATTCTTCTCTCTCATTTAAATGTCATAATATCTTAATGTTATCAAGAGAACTGGATACAGATTTTGGCTCTATAATTATTGCATGATACATACTTATCTATAAGATAATCAGTGAATTTGCACCCTGCTAACTCCTCATAGAAAAAACATGTGGGCATAAACAAATCGGTCAATCAATTTGATTTTCTCATTATGACTAATTACTCCATTCTATCTGAAGAAATTGTGAAAATGAAACCAAACCATTTTTTATACTTAAATCAAAATGTTTTCTCTATGAGCTGCAATCACAGACTAAATAGAATTACTAAATTCAGATCACTGGAGAACTTCCATAGAAAAGTTATTTACTTTGGGGGCAGAAATAGTGTAGCAAATAATACGTTGGTCTTGTATGCACCTGACCTGACACTGATCCCTGACACCACATATGGTTCCCTGAGCACCACCACGAGTGATGGCTGAACACAGAAACAAGAGTAAGCCCTGAGACTGCTGGGTGAGCACCCTCCCCCCACCCAAGAAAAAAGACAAGGAAAATAATGTTGTTCAATTTATGATTGTTATTACTTTACTCTGCAGTGACAAAGAACCTCCGCCTCTTCGATTCCACTGTTCTTCCTGCATTAACATACACCTCAGAGACCTGGGCCCTATGAAAACTGGATGAGAATGCTATTCGGGTCTCCCAAAGAGGAATTGAAAGAGTGATGCTTGGAGTATCATGTTTCGCTCAAATGAGAGAAAGAATCTGGAGTTCCGACCTCTGTGGATGGTCAAGAGTCAAGGACTCTGTCTCTTTTGCCAAGGTGTCGAAAATCAGATGGGCCGGACGTGTAATGAGATTTGGAGATGACAGCCAAACTAGAGCCGTTACCGACTGGATTCCATGGGATGTTAAACGACCACGTGGCTGCCCACCTGCGAGATGGTCAGACTTCTTCGTTAAGACCCTGACTGATCGATTTGAGGCTCTTCGTATTCCTAGAATGAGCAGACGCCATTGGGCTATACTAGCACATGACAGGGATGAAGGGAGACGGGAGATGTTACTGGCACCCGCTAGAGCAAATTGATGAGTAACGGAATGTCAAGTGATCAAGTGATCAAGTGATTACTTTACTCAGGATGCTCCTCCCAGACGGGAGTATAAAATGAGGCTCCCAGAACCATAGCATTTAACTCCACACCAGGCTATGGGGTGGGTGAGAGCCTTTCCTGCCCCATGGTACCCAGCCCCAGCAGCTGACCTCCACTGCCCAACCACCGCCACGCTCCAGTCTGCTTTCTGACATTATAAGATACTTCCTACCCAGTTTCACTATTACTACACCTTATCTGATGGGATTCAAACAGTAGAAAACAAATTATAGAGAAAAATATATAAATATATGCCTCTCAGAGTTCCCCAGCAAGCTACCAAGAGAATCCCAGCCACACGGACAGAGCCCAGCTAGCTCCCCGTGGTGTATTTGATATGGCAAATACAGTAACAACAACAGGTCCCATTCCCCTGACCCTGAAAGAACCCCCAATCATTGGGAAAAGACAAATAATAAGAGGCTATAAATTCTCAGGGCTGGGAGGAATAGAGATGTTACTGGCGCCCACTCGAGTAATTCAATGATAAAGGGGATGACAGTGACAGTGACAGTGATTACGTTACTAGCACATTCTTTGATGCATTTTAAAATAAAAGCAATAATTCAAAGGCAGCAGCTACTCACTCTACAGGAGACCTATGTTTGCCAATTTGAGAGTTCTTTGGTAAATCTTCTACATTTGCATTTCCGTACTTATTCTCCCCTTATATTTCCTTAAAGTCTCCTGAGAAAATAACACCCTTACTAGGGACTGGTTTTGTTAGGTTGGGTTTCTTGGGTTCCACTTGCCGATATGAGAAATCAGTGTGAGGTCAAGTTCCTTATTCGTTTTTCTGCCTAATATGAGTAACTAAAATTTCCTGTGTCCCTTTAAATAAGACCTAGTCTATAAGATTTTTCCTCTTTATGACATTTGTCTATTTTTCCCCATTTTTTTTCAGGCTTGAGAGTAGTAAAATTCCTCTTGTTTTCCTTTCTTTTAGTTTTCTATTCTTATCAACATCATTGCAATTAATTTATTGGTAAGTAAACTCAAATTATCTTACTTTAAATATGCCATCTGTTTCTTGTTTGAATCATGATTGAAACAAATTACTATACAATAATCCTGAAAGTTTCTTGCATATTAAAGTTTATGCATATATACCTGCTTTAGTGTCTATAATAAGTTTTCTCTGTTTATAACTATCTTTCTTCAACTAATATGTCCTTTAAATACTTTATGTTAACACAGTAAAAATTTACCATGTTTGTATCTTTAATGAGAGTAAAAATCAAGAGACTCAAGAAAATCAAATAGTTATAATAAAAATGTTTAGAAAAAATACTAAAATTAGTACCATTAATTTTACTTTTGCCAAACTTCAGAATTTATTTATTTATTTATTTATTTATTTATTTTTGGCTTCTTGGGTCACTCCCAGCAAAGCGCAGGTTACTCCTGTCTCTGCATTAAGGAATTACTCCTAGCGGTGCTCAGGGGACCATATGTGATGCTGGGAATCGAACCGGGCCAGCCGTGTGCAAGGCAAATGCCCTACCGGCTGTTCTATGGCTCCAGCCCCACTTCAGGAATTATTTATGGTAATATATTGCCATGAGAAATAAAGGTCATTTACCTCTATCAAAAAGAAAAATTTATATTTTTTTCCAATCCCATATGCCAATGATTTCCTCCAAAGTAAATTGTTTCAGAGATACTTTAAAATACAAGAGAGTACATTTTATATAGGCAAACACTATCACTCCATAGTGAAAAGTACCGAGAAGAGATAATAGTTGGTGTAACAACTTGCTATTGGAATGCAGGTTCAAATGTACATAATAAACATCCTGTATGTCTTAAATTTGCACTTTGTCAATAATATCTCAACAAATTTAAAAATAATAACTCACACTGGAATCTGATAATTTCTTAAAATTATGGTTGCATCACTGATAATGTATATTTCCCATAGACTAGAGAATTTTATATTAAAAACAGATTTAATAATATTTGTTCAGGGTAGAAAGGAGACTAATACCAACCTGTCTCAGAGGATGAGTTAGTAAGGCATGCATCATACTTGTTCAATTTTTATGCATCTGTAATAACAATCTTTCTTATATAGTTATCTTCATTGATGTTTTTTCAGCTTCCTGGAATGTCAAATAAACCCACCCACAGGTTTTCAGTTGCTTGGCATGTTCTTAACTCCCATTGATATATTTATTATCTGAATGTTCTTAAAAAAAGTCATTTGAAAGTCTTTGCAGTTACATAAATGTTCCAAAGAAGTGCTAAATAACAGTATCAAAGGAAATAAAATTCTTGAAATCTAAAAGGAATAACATAATTATGAGTAAAAATTATAGTTTCACAGAAATGTAAACCATATGGCTAAGTGAGAACCTCTTTTCCTTATTTACATCATCTTATTATTAACTGTTCCATATGGCATTGTCTGGAAGACTGGAGAGGCATACTATGTTTTTAAAATTTTCGATTCTATTCATTTATTTAGAATGAGAAAAAAACAGGAAAATTGTTTACTTTCCTCTACCCATATAATTTCCTTCATGACATGCCTTTCTCAGTGATTTTCATCAGTTTTAGACTGGCAAGTGAATTCTTCAATCTGAGAGTGATGTTTTCTTTTTGGTTGGGAAATTATCTTCTTAGTTTAGTAATAAAGTTCAAGAATTCAGTGCAATGTATTTATACGTTCAAATACTTTATTCTAATTGAGCTCCCATTTGACCCAGCTATACCACTCCTGGGAATATATCCCAGAGAGGCAAAAATGTATAGTCGAAGTG
>JAOXYA010000020.1:13568992-13580440 GCA_028565675.1 Sorex palustris
TTTGTGGGTGTGTCTCCCACATACCTAACTTTTGACTGTTTACTTTCTTGGTAAACTTTGCCCCAAGTTTTTGGGGGGACACTTAAAATCTGGGGAGATAAATTGGTTTGAAAATGCGGGAGACTAGTGTGTTCAGTTTCAGAAGCAATTCCATGGTGCTGCCTCTGATTGTATTTGACTTTAAAAATAGCAAGGGTCTATTGAGTTTCCAGATAATGAGAGGATGGTAGCTGATTACAAACAAGAGATAGCACTTTGTCTCTGTTTTTGTAGGTAGCACAGTACTATTTATCTCTAGGTGCCCCCTTCAATTGGAGAATTTTCTATTTCTCCAAAATAGTCACAGATGGTGGCAGACAATTGCATGATAGTAGGCTTTTTCGGAGAAAAGTCTTGAAACATCAAATCTTAGCCACTGGCTTACTGAGTGATTCACCTTGAAGGGCCATTTTATTTGATGTTCTGTAACCCAGAGCCTTGACATGGCTATAATTTCCAGAGTCTCATGGTTCCAGAAATATGTCATTCAAGGAAGTAGGATATGGCTTGTAGTATATTATAGTTGTATTCTTCTCACTCTTTCATTCTCTGTCTGTCTTTCCCTCTTTCTTTCTTCCTCACCCTCTTCCTTTTTTTAAAGAACAAAACAAATATCATAGCATTTAAACAAAAGGTACTTTAAGGACCATTTATTAATTTATAAAATCATATATTTTAAGGAAGCCTAGAGAATATGATTAAAATCTTATGAAATAATCTATCATGAGCAGGCTAATTTGGATAAGGGATAAATAATATCAAACTTGACAATAGTTAATCATGATTTAATGTTTCTATGTACCATATATGCAGAAATCATTGCTTATAAAGGTGTTTTTGCTTACCATAACAAAATAAATCTCACATACAATCATAGGGAGCTACTCAGTATTTTAAGGTAGTAGAATAAATCAAGCAAAATAAAAATGGAATTACATTTTTGCAATATAGTTAAGCATTTCTCAAAGTGGTTTAGATAGATCCATTTACAGGAATATAAGTATTCACCTAATTAACTTAATTAAGCACTTTGTTGCACTTGCAGCTAGGAAGGTGATGGCAAGAAGGTAAGTGATGCCTTTGCTGTGTTAAATATAAAATCTGGAAGAGGAAAAACAGTTACATGAGGTTGCCAAAAATGAACATTAAACTGAATCAGCTAACCTCACAGTGTTTATTCTGAGTTCATCACAGAAGAATTTATAGTGAGGGAAGGTGATAAATAGTGGCATTACATTAGCTACTGATTAGTAAAATATTGTCCAAAAGTTGTGGGAAACATGTATATATGCATATTTACATATATTTTCTGGTTTGTCTTTTTCTGGTTTGTAAAGGATATAAAGATATTAGGGAAAAGGAGCCTAGACTTGTGGGATCTTGATCTTTGCTATATGATCATTGTCATATAATGAAATGTGGCAATATTCTTTAAAAAAATTAACACATCCAAAATTAGGCCAATTCTCATATTTTGGTCATTATAATCATTTCTGTTTTCTTCTATTTTGAAATTATAAATCATATAATAATGATTATTAAAAATCTAAATTTTAGAATATCTGAAAGTATTCAAAGTAACTTTGCATAAGGTTTTGATAATTTAGGTTTCAAGTCTGTGGACTGAGTGAATAATTAATAGTTTTTGTTTTAACAAGAAATATCATAAACAGTGGACTATGACATGAAATCTGGTGCCAAAGCCTGGACACAGAGATCACTTTACCTCATTCTAAATCAGTGATAATGAAAAATGTTTTTAATAGCTTATCCTATAGGTACAAAAAGGAGATAATAATAGTAACTTTTAATGTTAGTTGTAAAGTCTAATATATTAATATGACTAGAGATATAAAGTAGTACCTAATTGGAACACATAATTTGTTCTTGTGACTTAGTAATATAAAATGCATATCTGTCATATTAAAATATATTTTTAAAAAGACCCATTTGTGTAACCAAAGAAAATCTAACAGTTGATGAAGTAGGCACTAGTTCTGACAACTGATAGCTTGTATATTGTATTTCAGGATAAACAGATCAAGAATTTCAAGTTTTTCTTCCCCCTCAATTTTAATATCACCATGATATTCATGGCTTTTGGTACCTGTTATTTGTGAGGTACTAAACTGGGAGTTGTGTAAATTTTGTATGAAACATCAAATGTTTGCAATTCACTATTTCTTTTCCTCACAATAATTAAAAAAACAACAATTCACAGAAAATTTAATGTAATTTTGAAATAGATAGTAATAATGATTGTGTATTTGTAATTACATTATAATATCCTGTTCAACATCAATTTATTAATATAGGTAAGAAAAGCTACAATAGGAAAACCTAAGATTAACTCAAGATGTTCATATATTTTATTTAGACAGTCTTCGGTCAAGGTGTCACTGACATATAACATTTGCTCTTCATCAAAGTCAGCTTCGTTGTCTTCATGTTCTCTGGCGACAACAGCCATATTTCTTTGTCACAGTGACCTTTGGAACAGTGTTCACTAGACATTAATCCAAAGTGAGATTGTCTTACCTTTAGAATTGGTACCAGTGCCTCAATTTGTAGAGTACTTTTTCATAAGGTGTCAAAAAGCTTAAGAGGTGAGAAAGGACTCACTGTTTTATACAGCACCTTTTGTTTACTCTTTTCGTTATTCATTACATGCAATAGGAAGCATAGACAAACTATAAATCACATTGTTAATATTTGAATATTAGTTTTATTAACTTATAAACTTAGCTTTATGTCTCTGTCAATGTACCACAATAATAACTTAGAATAAGGAGTTTATCTACATAGTGACATGGTTACATCACGCATAGTAAGAGTAATTTCTCTCCACAGTCTTGAGAACCCTACGACAAAAAAGAAATAGAAAATTTCTTTCTAAGAATTGCAACCTAAGACAAAATAAAACATTTCTAAGCTCAAAGTAGTATTTAGCTTAATTTTTATTTCCAAGAGATGAGATTTAGTCAGGTCAGGGAAATGTGAAAGGTTGTATTTAGGGTCATCAGTGAATCATCTAGAAGAAAAGTTAGCGCACACTGTCACTCAGATGGTCTTCTCTTATAGAAGTTCTCCAACTCCTGCAGCCTTGTCACAGGTCACCTGACTCTCTTCAAAGGCTCTAATGATCCCCATTCTATGGCAAAGTCTAACCCAGGCTCTGTTTTTGTAGTTGTAAGATTTCTGGTCATCTATTGGTGGGTGCAGATTATGCTTTCTCCCCACCATAAATATTACATATGATCTTTCCTTCCTTAACATACTTTGGTCCAATTAGCTGATTAGCAAACAACCCAAAAGATGAGCATGGCAACTTTTAGCCCATCATAAAGAAAATGCTCTCATGGTACTTTCCTACTTACAAATCTTCCCACATGCAACACCTGTCCAGTTCTGGAAGCAGGAGCTTTGTGATCTGAAAAAAACGTCCATGTGCATCTCACTGTGTGAGCTAGGTGGAGTGCTAGCAGAAGAGGCACCTACAGTGATCTTCTCTGCCTACCCCCCACCTCCATTGGCCTATAATAAAAGCAATCAGGTTTTCCAAGAACAAGATAGGTTTTACTTACAAACCCTGGGGGAAGATGGCAGTCTGGAGAACAGGTTTACTGTGATACTCGTGTCAGCCTAACTCCAAGGCTCACCATCTCCTAAATAACTTGTGAGTGACCTCCTTCTCAGTTTGACCATAAGACACTGCACCACTTCCCATGATGGGACATGGAGGGCATGTTGGGTTCTGTAGTCTGCTGATTTGCACATGTATGGAACCTTTCTAAGTTCTTCACCACATTTACATGGGTTTCTGAATATTAACATCCAATGGGAAAACCCATTATTTAAACAAGTGTAACTTCTCCTTCTCCTCACTCCAGGGTCAATAAATGAGAGAGGTAAAGTTTTTTTTTTCAGTTTTGGACCACACTCAGCAGTACTCAGGGCTTACTCCTGGCTCTGTGCTCATGGATCACTTTCAGCAAGGTTCAGGTGACCAAATGCGGTGCTCATGATTGAATCCTAGTCAGCTGGACTCAAGGCAAGTGCCCTAACCACTCCAACATGAGCTATGAGATTTTTTTTTTTTTTGCTTTTTGTGTCACACCTGGCGATGAACAGGGGTTATTCCTGGTTCTTCACTCAGGAATCACTCCTAGTGGTGCTCAGGGGACCATATGGGATGCTGGGAATCGAACCCAGGTCCGCTGCGTGCAAGGCAAATGCCCTACCCGCTGTGCTATCGCTCCAGCCCTCAAGCTATGAGATTTTTAACTTGGATCATTAGTGCCTTACTTCAGTTACATTAAACCTACGATGTGTTTGGCCTCTGTCACTAATTTTGACTTCTTCTTCTAAACCTCTTGGAATCTTGTCCCGGTAAAACTAGTGAAATAGACCAGTTTGAAAGAAACACCTGAATGATTACTATAAAATTACCTGAATCAGAAAATATAAGCATTCCACTCTCTGGGCCCAACAAAACCATGAAATCCCCAATTCCCTTCTAGTTAGGTTAGTGGTGCCTTTTACAGGTCACAAACTCCACTTTCTTCCTCCAATATAAGCATGAAAGTACCTTTACTAGATGCTGAAGAGCATGAGAAAAGGAGCTTTTAAGTCCATCCATGCCATTAGTAAAAGCAAAATGTCAGTTATGTTATTATTTTGTTACTGAGTTGGATGTTTTTTATTTATGTTGTATAATAACCCTTTCCTAGAGTGTGCTGTGCAAATATATTCTCTCATTTACTAGCTTTCCATTTTTGTGGTGGTTTCTCTGATTGTACTTTTTACTAGAAATGTTTTTGTTTAATGTTTGATTTGTTTCCCTGGCCTTATTAGGTAGGATGATTGCGATAAGTCAAGTAAGTCAGATGGAAAAAGACCATTACAAAATGATTTCAATCATATATACAATGGGGGTGGGGCAGGGACCAAATAGAATAACAAAAATAATGCTCAGGTTCTGACAAAATAGTGGTGACCAGAGGTCATGGGGGTCAATATGATAGTGGTAACTGGTAGTAGAACTTTGTGATGAATGGAGTGTATTGTAGTTTATACATTTATCGACTTATTGGGGTGTGAAACTATACTGCTGAAACTTTTAGTTTTGTAAACAAATAACAAATTATTTTTTTAATAACTTAGAGGACAACATTTCACAACCTTTTCCCAACTGTGGTCCCTGCTTATCATGTTTCCTTCCTATGCCCCCTGTCCTGCCAGTTGATCCTCCAACTTCATGCCACAGCACCCCACTTATGCAGCCTTTGCCTGTGGCCCCGCTTTGAATATCCTGGGGACCCACAGGTGGCGAGATGGCTCCTGGCTTAGAAATGCTGCCCTCGGGCACCAAGTATGAAGAGACTCTGGCTTCGACTCTGGCACAGGAATGTGCTCAGCGCTGGGACCGCCTTTACTCCACATGTTGACACTCATTTGTGCCGAGCAGAAAGACTCCTCCCCCAAAGAAAATTGGTATCAGGTGAAGAAAATATTTTGGTATAAGAGCAAACGCACT
Source organism: Sorex palustris (assembly GCA_028565675.1). Taxonomy (NCBI): domain Eukaryota; kingdom Metazoa; phylum Chordata; class Mammalia; order Eulipotyphla; family Soricidae; genus Sorex; species Sorex palustris. The sequence continues at coordinate 13,574,568 of JAOXYA010000020.1, forward strand.
TCTCAAACAGTGAATTTTGTCTTGCAGATAGAGAACACCCTGCTGTGTGTATGTGAATTTCATGCAAGCTAGTACATGAATTTCTGTGTGTTAGACCCAGTGAAGAAACAGTATTTTGTTCCTTCCATTTCTAAAGGCACACACAGAAAGTTCGAATAAGGATGAAGGCGCCATGGCCCCCGTCCTCTTTACCACCTACTCCTTGAAGAAATAACTAGTTTGGGGTGCCACCCCTGCCAGCAGAGTCCATCATGTAGAGCACCTCCAGGCAGGAAACTGAGCCCATCCATCCGTCAGGCAGCCTTCACACTGCATTCCTCAAGTGACCCTCCTGGGGAAGATGAACAATTGATTTGATTTCCCAAGTTCAGCTGGACACTCGATGCCAAAGGACCTTCTGAAGACTGACATCTCGCTCTGGGGCATCTTGTGGCCTGGTGAGCATGGCAGTCACAGAAGCCCAAGTCCAATATTGAGGTATCGCAAAGCCAGAGCTGAAACGCTTCCTTTGATCTTGTCAGATTTACATATTAAGGATTTCCTTCTTAATAAAGAAATGGCAGGCCAGAAGCACTGTGCTGTTGTGTGTTTCAGAGGCAAAGGCAGCCACTAAGCTTGCCCTTGGAACTATGGACTTGCCAAGCAGCTGGTAGGGCCATACTGAAGTGGGGTGTGTCTAATTCACAGCTCATTCATCCAAAGTCGAAAATAAATTTTCCTTAGTAGAAAGTAAGTCCCATTTCCAAGCACATTTGCCACCATCACAGGATCACTAGGATGTGGGCCTAAGTTAAGAATTGATGTGAGTCTTCAAATGCCACATACCTACAGCCATATTTTGATATGATGAAGGCATTAAAATAATCTGGGAATTCAGTTCTCATTGTCACCACATTTTTTTGCCTTCCAAACATTTTTAAAATTGTAGTATGTTCTGCTTTTTCAAAATTTAGATTTAACAGTAAAAGAATTTCAGGCTTTAAAAAAAAAAGAATTGATGTGAGGACCAAGTAGGTCTCTACTTCCGAACACATAACTAGGTAAAGCCAGTGATAGAATCCCCATCTTCTTATTCCTAATTAGAGGTGGTAGCCTGTACATGGTCTGTGTAATAGTTTCATAATAATATTCCATTTGAACAGGAGCAATAAGACAGTATGTAGGGCACTTACCTTGCACGGGGTGACCCAGGTTCCATCACTAACACCCTGTATGGTCCCCCAAGTCCCACCAAGAGTGGTTCCTGGTTGTAGAATCAGGAATAAACCCTGAGCACTGCTTAGTGTGGCTCCAAAACAAGACACAAGAAAACAAAACAAAAATATTCAGCTGAATCTTCAGTATCCTGCAACAGGAATCTCTCATCTTTGTTTTCTCTTGCCAATTGTTTTGCCCCCAGACTCCCACACATGAGAGCAAAATGAAAGGGTACACTCTGGGAGAGGGACGTGGGTGGGGCTCTAATGCCACATTTTCTGCTGGGTCCCTTGGAGGGTGTCCTGGGGGCTTCCTCCCAACTCACACTGGCATGTCCTAAACATGCCACTTGAGTGGGCGTGGCCTTTCCGGAGCCTTCTTCAGCTGCCCCCGGAGTAAGCACGCTGAGTGTTTGAAATGAGTTGCAGGGGAGTGAGTGACTCACACGTGGGATGGTAATGAGATTTTGGAATGACTACCTACAGAAAACCAGAAGAAAAACTGCCAGCCCTTCAGGACTCGAGGAGGCTGAGAATTATCCACTAGTGGAAGAAAATGACAAGGATTCGCAATTCAGACTGATTAAATGGGAGAGAAAAGATCTGATACAAATATAAAAAAGATTTTATAAAAATAGTCATTTGCATTGTGGAGAGACACTCTTTTCTTGCCTCTTCTCTCTCTGCCTCTCTAATGGGCTATACGCACACGCACGTGCGCATACATACACCACACACACACACACACACACACACACACACATACACACACACACATACATTAAACTCCATGTGTGCTCACGCCTTCCAGAACCAACATGAGCTGTGCTCCTCTTCTCATGCCTGCAGCCCAAAGGGGATTTAGCATAATGACTCAGGTAACCATATTGAATAAGAGTTCTCCAGATCTGATGAAGAGCATCTTGTTCTCAATTGCAAAGCTTTGGCAAACGCCACGCCATTCTGAAATCCTCCGCGCATTCTAACGGAGTGAGCAGTGTTTCCGCTGCAGCCAGAAGCAGACTGTGTCATGGAAATATACTAGCGTGAGAGCCCAGAGGGCCTGGGGTTGGCTCTGCCTCTGCGTCAGCCAGATGTGCAATCTGAGGCGAGTCCTCTGGCTTCCCAAGACCTTGCGGATCACGTGGTCACTGAAGACCTTGCCCTAAGGCTCTCCCTGCTCCCCTCCAGCTCTCACAGGGATAACAGGACATTTGTAAGATCTGCCACATCTACAAAGCCTGTCTCTGTCTGTTAACCCAGTCTTCATCACAGTTTTCAAATAACTGGAAGAACCTGGAACCCAAGATGCTAAGGGATGCTCTTGAGGCTACCACAGCTAACAGAGAGGAGGAGCAGGGTTCTCTCACCACCCCCACCTTCAAAGCCGTAACTCCAGGCTTTTCTGGACTAAAGACCCTTATGCTCCTATTTTCTTTGATTAAAAAAAGCAAAAACTTTTCAGTAAGTATTAAAAATTTAAAGTGTGCATATGTGTGTGTGGTGGGGTGGGTGTGGGAGGTTCAAGTTTAGTGAGTCAAGTATTGCTCTTAGCCAAGAGCCTCGTCCTAAACAACTCCTGAAAAAGGGCAAAGCCGTGACTTTATTGGAAGCCTAAATTCCCTTCAAAGACCACAATGAAACATGCAGAACCCACATTCAAGCAGCCCCTCACTCAGCCTCACGTGATCAGGGTGTCCCTGGGAAAGTCTCTTCATGAAAAGCAATTCATCAGTCAAGTGATATTTTGAACACACAAAACTCATCTGCATTTGAAAGTGGCCACCATATTATAAATTATTGCACAATTTAAAAACAAAGAATATTTTCTTTGAAAGCATGTATTAAAGCAACTTAGGTTTATAATATTTTATTGTTTTCAGGCATACTGAATTACAAATCAATATCTGGATATTCTGCTTTCTGTTTGCCAGCAAAAGTCTGATTTCTCCCCTCCAATATGCAATTTACCACCGTTTATATAATGTACCCTTCCTTTTCCCTTCCTATGACCTCTAATAACCAGTATTTTGTTTCTAGGGTCTAAAAGTTTGTTTTTGTTGTGTTTGCTAATTTATTATCTTCCACATGAGTGAAATCGTATGGAGTTTGCCTTTCTGGCTTGTCTTATTTCACTGATCATAATACCCTTTCGGTCCATCCTCATTGCTGCAAATGGCAGGATTGCATCTTTTATTGATAACTTGTGAGGAGCATTGCATTGCGAATATATGCCACAGCATTCATTCAGCTGCAATGGACACTTAGGTTGTTTTCAACAACAACAAAAAAGAACATTATCTAAGCCAAGAGTTCTTTACTTGGACTCTTTCCTAGAAAGGGACAGTTGTTCACGAGGCAGAAAGAAGAGACTTTGACCAAGAAATCAGCATTCATTGGTGACTATCTACCTCACCCTGCAGGATAGAGCACTCATTCCCAGGGTAGCCGGGAGGTTGTTGCATGGTATCACCAGCCCCCAGCCTTACTCCTACTACAGCAATGGCCTAAACTGAAGACAGCTGCCTAATACAATTTCAGACCCCAATCTGTGAGGCAGTCTGCATCTGATGATTGCTTAATCACCAGTAGGCCAAGGTACAGAAGTGTGACCCTTTTGTCCTCAATGGATGGAGACAGCTGTGCATGGCCAGTCCAACTCTGGGGCTTCCCCAAAAGGGTTTGCTGGCCAGAGCATCTGTTGTTGGCTACATCCCAACACTGCTTATTCCTTGCCCAGATGCTGCTTCCCACACTCCCCCCCCAAAAGATATTGTACCCCAGTCTCCACACACATTATTTCTCTGAATCCTGAGCAGCCAGTACATTCTCAGAAATTAACCTTCCATTTTCTATCATTTTTCACAGAAACTGTTGAAGCATGGAACAGAGGTGGCCCTGTATGAAGGAGACTGGGGTACAGCTGTTGGTGAATATGGAGCCCTGTGTGCGCATGACTTTGGAAGCTGGGAACTGCCTCTTGAGACTAAGCCATGCAAAGAATAAGTGATTTGGCAAAAAAAAAAAGTGTCCAGAGAAAATTATGTCACATAATAAATTAAGAGGAAATTCCACTACACACTCAAGAACTTTATCCAGGCAAAAAGTACAAGCCCTGTCTGACTCATTTCTGAGGGGTCACGTTCTCAGGCAGGGTGGGATACTGCAGCAGGATTTCATGTCTTCCATCTCCCATTAGCAAATAGCTGTGATGACTTCAGTGAAGGTGCATTTTCGGCATGAAATCTGTATGCTGAATTTCAAGGAATTTGTGTGTGTCCTTCAACCAGTTTACTATTCTTAGAAAATCTCCTCCTGTAGAGAAAGTAAGTTACTCAATTGCAAAATCTGAGTAAGTCTACATAAAGCTATCTCTATTTTAAATAGCAGTAGCAGTATTAAAATCAGGTTTCCAAATCAACTGTATTTCTTTGGATCTACTCTCCATAGACAATCAAATTATTTGAACAATGGGCAATGCCACTAAATTCAAAGACAATTATTGGTACCGGAGTCTGCCATTACATAACAAGTCTCATTATTCATTTTGAGTAACTGGACTCTCTCGGAGATCAACTGATCATAGAACAACAGTTTGGCATGTGGAAAAGAAACTAATAAGAAAAATGCCTGGTGGGAGGAGGAGGCAAAGTAAATAGTACAGGGTTTAGGGTTTGTGGCCAACCCAAGTTGATCTGGGCATCACATGACCCTCAGATTGTAACAAGGTGTAGCCCTGGAAACTTCTAGCACCACCTGTGTAGCCTTGTGATTCCCAACACTATAGGACTTGAGCAGCACTGCATCCTTTGGTTCTCACATTGAACCACTGGGTAGATAGTATATGGGAAAACCATAAAGGATAAGGCAGAAATTACAGAGAAATGTAAGACCAATTTGCATCAGGGATGAGATAATTTGTTGTAGCTGTGTCTTCAATTTAGATGTGATTTGGGGATTGATTTAAGGTAGATTATGTCAAGGTAAAATTTATATAAATATCATCATCCTGGTGATTATTTAAATGAAAAGAGAGAGGAGGTGATTATCAAGATTACAATTAAGTAATTTGTTACTGATCCTTAAAGTCTTGAACTTCTGAATCTAGCATTTAATCTAGCATTAAGATCTCTCAGCAGTGCGCTTTGCCATCTAGAAGATGGGGTAAATGGATATCTCATGGGCCAGCTAACAGTCTCAACATACTTTGTCTGATAGAAACATGTTACCCTTAAGTATTTGGTTATATTACTAGACAGTGCACCCCCAAGTCAACATCCAACATGCCAAACACTGCATGAACTATTGAGTAATTGACCTAAGATTACTCAATGTGGAGATGCCAAAAATGAAATTAGAACCAGGAGTGCGATCTAACCCATCCCATGGCCTCCTTACTTCCAGATCTGGGACCAGAAGTACCTGGTAGAGCTAGACAAGAGAGGCAGCAGAAGGTTACAGTGTGACAGCTCTGAATGCCTTTCCACCAGCCTTTTCAGACTTGTCCACGATCAGCAGTGTGAAAAAAAAAAAACAACAGGAAATGGAAGAGTATCTGTAGAACTGGAGGGAGCTCAGACACTGGCAGCTCTGCTTGCTCTCTCTCTCTTACTCTGACTTTCTCTTTCTCTATCTCTTAATCACTTAATCACTTAACTTCCCGTTAGTCGTCGATTT
>JAOXYA010000020.1:14211766-14222623 GCA_028565675.1 Sorex palustris
TGGCAAGCTACCCGTGACATATTCGATATGTCAAACACAGTAACAACAAGTCTCACGATGGAGATGTTACTGGGCCCATTCGAGCAAATCGATGAACATTGGGAGGACTGTGATTAACAATGCTACCATAAATTCCATTTTCTGACTAATGGTAATATATTCACAGCTTTAATACCAAGAATATAAAAAATGAATATCTTTGGGCAGTCATTATTATGATTTCCAGTGATATATTAAGTTTGTTAACTTGGATAGAGACTATGTTTGGTAAGGAACATTTAAAGTATGAATACAAGGTAGAATATACTAATAATGGAAAATAGTCTCAGATTCCAGTCCCTGAATTATGGTTAGGGCTTTTGCCTTGCACACGGCCAACCTGGGTCTGATTCCTCCTCCGCCTCGGAGAGCCCAGAAAGCTACCAAAAGTATCCCACCCACAGAGTAAAGCCTGGCAAGCTACCCGTAACATATTTGATATGCCAAAAACAGTGACAACAAGTCTCACAATGGAGGCATTACTGGTGCCCACTTGAGCAAATTGATGAACAATGGGAGGATAGTGACAGTAACAGTCTCAGACTTGGGGGACCTTGAAATTTGATGGTGTGTACTGTCATATCCTGTTTTCTTACATAAGTGTATGACCATGGTTTGTTGTAGAATCTGTCATGGTAGAATGGAAAGTAATAAACAATTTCGGTTCCTTGCCCAACATCCCGATGATTTATATCAGAACTCTTTTTCCTCTGTGTGTGATAAAACAAAACTAAACCATTTAAAATTAAATGCAAGCATTAACAATTTTAACTGCAGGTCATATAATGCCTACTTCGAGGATATTAATTCTTGTAAACTTTTTTAAAAACTATTTGACACTAATTGATTCAGTTATTTGCGATAGGTAGGAGGACACCATGGGAAGGAAGCTCAGAAGTCCTTCCTGGTTCTGTTCTCAGGAGTCATTCCTAGCAGTTTATGGTAACATAGGGTTCTATGTGGTCAATTCTATGCAACTCTGGCACTATCTCTCCAGGACTGTAAGCTCATTTTTATCAAAGTTTTATTTATATTCAGGATATAAACATATGTCTTACCTACTGTGATAAACTTTTGAAGTTCACTATGTAAATGGTAATATGTAATTACTTATAATTGGGAGCAAAATGTATAACTTGTGTACAATCTATATGATGTGTATAATAGGCTACAAGTTATGTTTGAAGATGGTATTTATTGTATTTGTAGCATTAAATGTAATAGAATATATTATTTACTTCTATATTATAAATGCTATATTTTAGGTACTTTTTGTATTATGGTGATCAAGCGTAATGATATTTTGTTTGTGCAATGCCAGTGATCAAAAAAAATCAAATCCAGGGCCTGGAACATGCAAGAAATGAAATCTACCACTATATCAAAGTCTGCCTTTAAGAGCCTGAGTTTAAGAATCATGGAGTCTCAAAGTCCTGTCACTTTCGTCCTAAATTCCATGTTCTACTGTAACCTTTTGAATATTTCTCTGCATTAATTTTGTCCACTGTAAAAGAGATTGGTATATCCCAAGATAAAAGATGATTGGGTGCTATTAAGGTAATAATAGAAGTGTAAATTATTCTTCATAAACAATAACCTCATACACTAATGAAATTAATACTTTTATACATTCACCTAGGTTTTCATTATGTTCAAGCAGAGTATAGAAAGTTAGAATATAAACCATATGAGAGCTGAAGACCAATGGCACAAAATATGTCTAGACTAATGACATAGAACATGCTTGTTTCATTTACACCCTAAAAATATAGTTTTAAAACATTTTGAAGTGTAGGCTTTAAGTGTAAACATTTAGTGAAAAGCAATTTCCTATGCTTCCCTTTATAAGTTAACTTTAAAGAGAAAATTTTCAAAATAAATAGGTTATACTAAATCAATGAGCTTAAAGGAGAAAACAATAATTAAGATATTTATCATTTGCAAGTCAGTTTAGTGGTTTTATTTTGAAAATATTCTGAAAAGTACCTTTAAATATTGAAACTGTAGGGAACAAAGAAGGTAAATATGTAACACATTTTATAAAACTATTTCTTAATTTAAACTTAAAATAAATTTGTTTTTGTTGTTTTCTTGTTGAGTGTTCAGATTTACTATTAAGAATATTACAAACCTACTGGCCAGGGAGCTTGGGACAGGGTAGTAAGTGCAGGCTAAGCAATTTAATTTCATTTTTCAAGTTAAGGGGCATAAAATCCCAGGATATAATAAATCAAAAATAAATGAGGGAATTAATATGGACTTAAGGAAGCAGACCTTAACTAAATCTCCCTAGGATTCTGAGTTTCATTTATTAAATCAGTAAATCTAGGGAAATAAATCTTGACTTTACACAGATAGTATAGAAACTATTTTTTAAAGCATTCAAAAACACCAATTGTAAGTCAGGTATTGAAATCATACATATATCTAATTGTACCTGAAACTTCAAATTCATTATCAAGCTAATAAATTGACTAAAAAGAATTTGTCAAGTGAATATAAATCAAATAATTGCAAAGGTATCAAAAATAAGAATATCATATAATTCATATTTTATATATAATACACGTAAATATTTAGGAAATGTAAAACCAAGAAATGTTTAAAAAAGGGAAAATAAGAAAAAAATTTCTAACCCTATTTTATCGCCTTTGTGTCTTAACCAAATTCCAGTTGACTCTATCAGTATTTGTCTGTGTCAAAGATCTCTGTTGTTTTTCGGTGATTTGTTGTTTATTAATACTATACTCTCTCGATCTTGGTTACTATAGCTCTATAGTAATGCATAGTAATTCTTTTTTCTTTTTTGTTTTTTTGGGCCGTGACCATCTATGGTCAGGGCTTAATCCTGGATCCATTCTCAACAATCAACATGGGTGATAGTTGAGGGATCATAGGCAGTGCTGGAAGTCAAATCCAGACCAAATGTGGGAGAGGCAAGCACATTATCTACTGTATTATTTTCTGTATCTACAGGAATTCATAAATTAGGGTAGTATATTCCTCTATAATATACAATTTGTTAATTACTATTAATATATATTATATGTGTGTATAGGGCTGGAACGATAACACAGCGGTAGGGCGTTTGCCTTGCACGCAGCCAACATGGCCAACCTGAGTTTGATTCCTCCACCCCTCTTGGAGAGCCCGGCAAGCTACCAAGAGTATCTCGCCTGCACGGCAGAGCCTGGCAAACTACCCGTGATGTATATGCCAAACACAGTAACAACAAAAGTCTCCAATGAAGACGTTACTGGGCCGGCTTGAGCAAATCGATGAACAACAGGAGGACAGTGATACAGTGATATGTGTGTATATGTAAAGATATATATATATATATATATATATATATACATATCACTATATCACTGTATCACTCTCATCCCATTGTTTATCGATTTCCTCATTTTCTTGAATAGGCACCAGTAACATCTCCATTCATCTTAGTCCTGAGATTTTTAGCAAGTGCCACATCGGAGGCTTTTTCAGGGTCAGGGGAATGAGACCCATCATTGTTACAGGGTTTTGGCATATATACATATCTATATCTATGTATATTTCTGTATCAACTTTTTGATGGAAGGGAAGGAGGATTTGCTCAGGACTTATCCCTGGGTATATGCTCAGGGATCACTTGAAATTTAAATACAAGTTATTTGAATACTGTAGGTGATTTTTGAACTTCTTTGCTTGCAGTATTGTGTCTCTATCTGTGGTATTCTTCATTCTGATTATGATGTGTCTCTATCTGTGGTATTCTTCATTCTGATTATGATATGTCTTGGAGTCTTTTTATTAGGGTCTCTTTTAGCTGGTACCCTTCGGTCTTCTTGGATCTGGATTCCTGCATTCTCCAGCTCTGGGAACTTCTCAGCAATGATATCTTTTAACTCTTAATACTTCATTGGGGTTGCCTCCCTGCACTTCTGGTACTATGATAATTCTTATGTTGTTCCTCTTGAATTCATCCCTAAAGGTCTCTTATTAGTCCTTGAGCTATTTTGAGGCATCTTTCCATGATATGTTGATGCCTGTATGCTTTGTTCATCTTCAAGTTCACTGATTCTGTCTTCAGCTGTTGTCATTCTACTGTTGAGGGCACCCGCTGAGCTTTCAATTTCATCTACCGAATTCTTTATCAGTGACACTTCTGTTTGTAACTTACTTATTTCTGCTCTCATTTCTTCCTGTATTTTATTGGCTGTTTGTTCTACTGTTTCTTTCATGTCTTCCTTTAATTTACTGGATGTTTGTTCCACCATTTCTTTTAGCCCACTGAACATCCTCAACATATCATCTCTGAATTCTTTATCAAAAAGATTGTATTTGTGGATATTCCCGTTTAGGGTTCTGGGCTCTTTTCTTCATCTACTCCTTATGTTGGGGATCAGCACTATTTCTTCATGTTGTAGCAGTATGGAGGTGGATGCCTCCAGTTCATTATCAGTGTTTCCCTCTAGCTGCAATGGAGGATTCCAGATGAGGTTGGTCTATGATGGTCTCCTTTTCCCCCTTCAAGAATACTAACTTCCCCTTTGGTGCTCCTGTGTGGCATATGTGTGGTCTCTAGTGCAGCTTCAGGGGATGTGTTCTTTTTCATTAGAATTTTTCAGTTTCTTGTGTCCACTGTTATTTTGGTGAGTTTGGGGAGTGTTTTGATTAGAGTAAGGCTAACGGGCTATTGTTCTAATGTGTTTGGGATAGTCAGGCTGTCCTTGTAAAAATTAGGTAATGGAGGTTGAGATATGATTCCAAAGTGCTATGAAAGGGAAAAATAACTGTGGCTGTCCTGGAGACCAAGTTCCCCATCTCAGCTTTTCCTGTCGGGGTGGGGCCCATGTGGTGCTGGTCCTGAGTGAGTGTTCTACTAAATTGTGCTACTTTATCAGACTTCTGTGCCTCACTTTTAAGAGGAATAGGAATGAATGGCATTCTATGTTCATGACCATATGCTAAAAAAAATTGTGATGCTCAGGTATTTGGTGCCTAAAAGAAGATTGAACAATAGTTGAACAGTATATTTACTGTATATAACCTAGGAATGGGGATGTGGTTTATTAGTTTGTGTAAGACCCTGGATTTGGTTCCTAACACCACATATCCCAATATACAGCCAGATAAACCCGCCATAGAACATAGTCCTATAGCACAGTGGTAGGGCATTTGCCTTACGTGCGGCCAACCCGACTGACCCGGGTTCAATTCCTCCGTCCCTATTGGAGAGCCAGCAAGCTACCAAGAATATCTACAAGCTACCCGTGACATATTCGATATGCCAAACACAGTAACAACAAGTCTCACAATGTTACTGGGCCCGCTCAAGCAAACTGATGAACAACGGGAGGACAGCGCTACATACTTATTGGAACATACTGTGTACTACATATCAGACACTGTGTTAAATGCTTTTCATAGGTTTTGCTGTTGTTGTTGTTGTTGTTGTTGTTGCTCTTTTGGGTCACACCTGGAGATGCACAGGGGTTACTCCTGGCGGTGTTCGGGAAACCATATGGGATGCTGGGGATCAAACTGGGGTCGGCTGCGTGTAAGGCAAACACCCTAAGCACTGTACTATAGCTCCAGCCCCTCCTGTTGTTTTTCTCATCCATTTCTTTCTGAAAACTCTCCACAGCAGGCCCTATTATCATCCTCCCCTTTCAGACTAGGTGCACACAGGGTCCATTTAAAGACAGACTTTCCCCGGTTCTCCCCGTTGGCAAATGTTACAAGTCAAGGAGACTGTGCCCTGCCAAGCCAGGGTCCTTTGGGGGTTCCACATATCCGGGGAAAGGCGAGTCTCTCACCTGGGCAGCGCAGATGCTGTACTGGGTGAACATGGCTTCGTACAGGGCCATCAGCCCACTCTGTCCCGCTGCAGCGCAGGCTCGAGCTTCCAGGACTGGGATGGCCTGTAACACACCAACAGACGAGGAGTGGTTGGGGATGCGGGAGGGAGGTCCCAAAGACCCCTGCCACCAAGAGTGGGGAAGCAGCGCTCACCATTTCTTTCAGCTGGTTCTGCCCTGAGTGCAGTGCCTGCCGTACACTCTGCGACAGAAGAATCTCATGGCGCAAGCGTTGCTTGCCAAAGGCCACAGCGCCACTGGTCACCAGTATCATCTCTCGGCCTTGATTCTGAAGCACGGACACCTGCCAATTGAGGAAGGAAAAAGGCACCACCAGTCAGCGACTCATGGCTTTTCTCTTGTCATGAGAGACGCAGGGAGGGTGAACGAATGAATGAATGGATCTCAAATGGTGGGTTTTTAAAAATTTTTTTTCACTGAATCACTGTGACATGCAGTTAGAAAGTTGTTCATGACTGGGTTTCAGTCATATAATATTCCAACACCTGTGCCTTCACCAGTGTACATTTCTCACCACCAATTTCCCTCCCACCCCCGTCACTGCCTGCCTCTATGGAAGGCACTTTTCTTATTTTCCTTCTATCTCTCTCTTTCTCCTTTCCCCCTTGCCTTAGGGCTTATGGTTTGCAATACAGACAATGCAGTGTTATCAATTATATCCCTTTACCTACTTTCAACATTCAGTTCCTATCCAAAACGATCATTTCCAATGATTACTGTCCAAATGGCGGTTTATAACAGATAGCACCAGGCTAATTCTGAACAAATCACCCACACTGGTTAAAAATGGTTAAAAACAAAACAAAACACAAGCTATCCTATATGGCTTCCACCAAGATGGTAAGTAGCAGGCAGATATCAGACATTGTTAATAAACTGATGTGCAGCCAGGCTTGGTACCCACAGAACTGACTTATGGTGTCTACAGGACTACAACCCTGGTTATTCCTGGAAATAAAGTTCAGAAGCTTCTGGAATAAAGAATCACAAGATAAATTTAGTAGATAGCTTCTCAGGTTTCAAGCTGGAGTTGGGGCATGTCTGATTCCTGCTGGTTGCCTATGTGCTTAGACCAGAAGAGATGCTTGACCCTATTCTACTACAGAACCAGCTGGGGTCACCTTGTCCCCTACCTTGGACAGGTTCCCATGAACAAATCAATAATTCGCGGTGCAAATAGTGGAGCTGGAGAGAGAGAGTACAGCAAGTAAGGCAATTGCCTTCCATGTGGTGAACCCCAATTCAAGCCCTGATCCCTAATCAAAGAGCCGGGAATAAGCCCTGAGCACAGCAACTCCTCCTGTGACCAAAAAAAAAAAAAAAAGATAGAAGATGTGGATGGCAAATATTCCTAACCTGTCTATGCCTTCTGATGTTCTAATCCTATACTCTGTTTCAGGAACTCATACATAGCTGTGACAATCCACCATTTAAAAAAATACTTTAAAATTATTTATTTTTATTTGGGGTGTTTTGGCCACACCTGGTTATGCCCAGGGGTCACTCTTGGTGACTCCATACTGAGGAATTATCCGTGGTGGTGCTCAGAGGACCATATGGGATGCCAGAGATCAAACCAAGGCTGGCTCATTGTGAGACAAATGCCCTACCTGCTGTACCATTGCTCAGGCCTCCAATAACCAATAACCATAGAAAATTTAATTCTTAACCAAAATGGGAAGAAAACTATTATAAATCCCCAGTTACTATCCTCCAGCTTCAACAACTACCAATCATGGTCAAGTTTTCACTAACATTCCTCCTAGAGATCCTCCATTAATTTAACACAGATTACAGATTCCAGACAAATTATTTCATTTGTAAATTCTGCAGCAAACTCTAAAAGACATGGAATGTTTATGTGAAACCAAAACCAAACCCTTTAAAAATTCTTGAAGTATCAAATAGTCAGTGTTCACATTTCCCCAATTTCTTTTAAGCTTGCTCAAATTAACCCAAATTTGCACCACACACTGCTATTAACAGAATTGTCTCTTTTAATTCATAGGTTCTCCCTGCCCATCAATTTTACCCCTGCAGTTTTGTTTCATAGAAACTATATTGTCTATTCTTCAGGAATTCTAGTCTTGATGTCTCTGCTTGCAACCCTATGGATAGGTTTTTGCAATACGCTATTATTTCCTGTAAACTGCTGTCAGGTAGGAAGGGTTGACTTTGTCAATAATTCTTTGTAAGTGTGGAGTCTGCCAGGGGACAAATATGCAGGGTTCTTTGTGTTTGTGTCATTAGCAGCAGTTGTTGACCCTTTAAATCGTAGGGGGTTCAGAGTACTGATGTTTTAATTCAGTCATGCCTTCATTTAAAAACTGTAATACATCTATGAAAGAAACTTTCTTTCATTAACTATTAGATCATTCTGAAGTATATAGTTTTATATGAAAGGCAGGACAAATGTGTTATCTTCTCCTTTAATCACTAGCTTTCAAAATGAGTAGGTTCTCTTGTAGCCTCAAAAGATAATCAGTGAAAAAAAATTCAATACCAATACATGTCCACATATTTGGACATACCAAGTTTAAATTTATTGTAACAATTTTTACTGACCTTTAGATCGTCTCATCTTTGGTGACTGGTAGCTGAATTTGTCTAACACAGCAGCTGTTTTGTACCGGAAAAACTGACTATACATAAATGCTGCACTAACCTAGAAAGCCCTTTCATGAGGTGCACAGCTGTCCGAGAAGGTGAGCGGGTGACCACTGCAAGGCAAATCATTCCTATACCCTCCCCATTGTTTTCATCAAGTTTCTTGTCTGCTCAAAAATTTCCACCTGCTTTTGTGATTGAACCTCAATTTTACTACCGGGCTTCAAAACCTTGCTTAATGGAATGGTTATTTTTTGCTTTGATGAAACACCATCACTCACCACCGCCTCCTTGGCCCACCCGCACCCCATACTCATCACTGTCTCTGCCTCCACCCGCAGTCCTCTTGTAGAATCTCCATCCTACCCCAGCACACTGCAACAGCGCCAGGGGTATGACTAACATCATGTACCGAGCAGGGTGGACTACTTCCCCGGTGGCAAAGCAAATCCTACCCAGGGAAAAGGCCCAGTTTGAGTACAAGTTCTCTGGTATAATAACCATCACACTCATCTGAATTTCCTATTTCTGGACTCCATCTGTCATTTGGGCTCAACCAATCAAATATATACGGTCTTTCACAATCACCCTAATTACTATAGGACTTCTAGTACTGGCTTCCCAAGAGCAGAGATAACAAGTCTGTCAAGTCCCTTGTAACAAAGGCCTTCAAGAATTGAAAAGGTGGGCCAGAGTGATAGTAGAGTAGGTAGGATGTTTGCCTTACACTCGGCCAACCTGGGTTCGATCCTCAACATCCCAAATGATTCCCCAAGCGCCGCCAGTTGTAATTCCTGAGTGCAGAGCCAGGGGTAATCCCTGAGCATTGCTGGATGTGACCCAAAAAGCTAAACAAAACAAAACAAAATTGAAAGGTCAAAATGAACTCAATCTGGGAGACAGATCTGATAATTGCTTAGTAAGGAAAACATGAAAGAAAACATCGGGTCTGGAGGAGTGTGGGGGGAGGTGAGCACATATTTCTCATGTGTGAAATCCTTGGGTTCAATCTCCAGGATCATCAAAAGAAAGAAAATTCCATCAAGTTTCACATTAGAAGTTTCCTGATACCAACACCTCAAAAATGTCTTTTCCAATTATTTGATTGATTGGTTTGGGACAACACCTGGCACTTGGCAGTGCTTGGGGGCTCCTCAAGGGATCATGCAGTGCTGGGGATTAAACAAGGGTCAGCCACACAAACGGTAAGCAAGTGTCTTAACTTCTGAACTATCTCTCCAGCCTTTGAAAAGATGTTTGCTTTTTTTTTCCATTTCTTAGCGGAGACGGGGAGAGGGGCTGCATTTTGGGGCAACCCCTCAGGGTTTACCCCTGGTTCTGTACTCTCCTGGCAGTGATGGAGATCAAACTGAAACTGACGTTGGCTGAGTACAAGGCAAGTCCTTTAACCCCTGTACAAATCTCTCCAGCCTCAGGAAAATTCTAGGCTTTTTTTTCCTTTCCCACTGAAAACAAGGTTGTGGAAGACAAAATTAAGTTACAACTGGAATGAAAAAGCTTTCCCTCTGAGATCACTGGGAGGTCTGTTTTATTTGAATCTTGGTCAGAATTAAAAATGGTAAACTATAGCCTGCAAATCAAACCGACTTATACCCATACCTGTTTTTTTGTATAAAGCTTTATGGAAAAACAGTCATGCTCACTTGTGAAGCATAGTTATATACTACCTGTGGCTGCTTGGTTACAATGGTAAAGAGCTGAGACAGCAACCGTATGACCGGCAAAGGCTAAAATATTTATGACCTGACAGAACAAGTCTGCTGATCTTTGTTCTTAGTAAATACAAGGATAGTGGGGCTTAAGATGGAAGCTAAGTTTGAAACTCCAATGTTGACATCCAAGGTCAGTTTTTTTACTGACAGGATGTGATCATTCTGGTGTGAAGCCTGGTCAGTGGGGCATAAAACAAGGTCCCACTGGAGATTTCTTTTTCTTGCTGGTAGGATGGTGCTCAGTGCTCACTCCCGGCAGTGCTAAGGGGACCATGCAATAGTGAGGATCAACCCAGGCTTCCTACGTGCAAAGCATGTGCTCCAGTGTGTTTTAAGCTATCTCTTGGGTCCTGTGACCTTGGTTCTCAGTCTTTGCAAAGCCACTATTCCATGCACAGACCCTTACGGGATTCAATCTGGTGATAAAAATTTGTCCTGGCAGAAAGTAGATAAAGGACCAAACATAATAACCTCTCAGTGTCTGTATTACAAACCATAATGCCCAAAAGTAGAGAGAGATTATGGAGAATAATGTCTACCATGAAGGCAAGGGGAGGGTGGGAAAGGGGGGCGGTATACCAGGGATATTGGTGGTGGGGAAGGTGCAC
>JAOXYA010000020.1:14354439-14365854 GCA_028565675.1 Sorex palustris
CTTCCTAGAAGATACAGATTATACACATAATTTACATGAAATTCTTTTCATCATAACATTATATAACACTTTGTTACATATCATTTTATTGTGAATTGTCAAAATGGAACACAGGATCCATGACTTTGTCTTTGATTGATGACTCCCTCTATAGTATTTCCAGTACAAACGTCAATGGTAAGTATACAAATGGTACTCAATAAGTAATGTGCTAGTCACACAATGATTTCCTGTAGCTCTCCCGTCTTTTTTATTCTTTTTATTTTTGTTTTTTGGGTCACACCCAACAATGCACAGGGGTTACACCTGGTTCATGCACTCAGGAATTACTCCTGGCCATGCTTGGGGAACCATATGGGATGCTGGGAATAGAACCTGGGTCGGGCCACGAGCAAGGCAAACACTCTACCTGCTGTGCTATTGCTCCAGCCCCTCTCCCATCTTTAAAAGAAAAAACAACTAAATATGCTAGACTAAATTGAAAGACAATTCTAATGTTGAAAAAACAAGTTCATACACGTTCCACAAATATTAGCTCAATCATGTGACTTTTCCACATTTTCAAATTCAAATAGCATTTATTTGCGGTAGGGCGTTTGCCTTGCACGCAGCCAACATGGCCGACCCAAGTTCGATAAGGTAAACAGTATACATAAAATTACATAGTTAAAAAATATTTTCCTTTCAGATTATTAAGAAAATGTACAACAAAGAGAAAGAATTTGAAAAAGACACTGTGATTTGAAAATAAACATTTTCATGTTTAAAGGTTACTTTTCAGATACATTTAAAATTCTACCATACCACAAAAGATCAATCTGTTTTTCTACCTGTATGCAAACTAGTCAGTTTCCTGTTACAAATAAGTAAAAATTATATTATCAATATAAGTATCCATCCAATAGCATCCAGAGCAAAGTGTATATGAAATACACAATCTACATTTCATATGCCTGTCAAGAAAAAAGTTCATTGCTATCTACTATCCCAGAGTTTACCTCCACACTTAATTATCAAGTTGAAAACTATTAAAATTATAATATTCAATCTATTTTTAGTGCATATTTTAAAATAAATTCTTTCAATTGTGGTATTTAAAACATTGATTCATGATGAGGAGAATACGGCACATTATGTGATTTGAATGAATTTCAATGGGAGACGGAATGGCACTTAGTTGAAAAGTGACTATACATTTTTCACTGATAAGTCCTCTAATGCAGGTCCACGTAGGTACCACTTACTTAGAAAGATACTATAAGTTCTGGGGGTTGAATAAAAGCTCTGTAATACTCACCATACTGTGTTACAAATGCTATACAGCTGCTCACGATAATGGGAACGTCATTTTTGCTGAGCTGCTGATCTTGTAATGCATTACCATCTGTACCTGCTGCTTTTTCAATTGCAGTATGCCAGACTGTGAAATCCAGCTTGGTATGCCCATGGATGTATAATGTTCTGTAAAATTTAAAAGGCATTTCAAATTATAATTCTGTTTTAAAAAAAACTTATTTCTAAACAGAGTATCCTTAAATTTATTGCAAAAGTGATCTTGTCTCAGTTGTGGGAAGAGTCTTCCTTTGCCCCATCACTAATACCAAGTCAATGCTTCAATTGCCTGCACAGTCTTATCCCCAAGGGGAACAAGATTTCTGAGTTTGTGATCTCCTTTCTTTCCATTCCCCAGCTTCCTTTTTTTCTCTTCCCGAATAACAGAAGCTGTTCTGGCAAGAATCACCAGTGACAATAATAAATATTTATGGCTGTATTTTTTTTAATTCTTGTAATAGTCATTACTTTATTGAAAGAGAACATCCAATTTGCCTTTTGTTACAATACCTTCAGCTTTAACTCCTATTTTCAGGTCAGTTATTCTCATGCTGGAGAGATAGTAAAGTGGTAGGACTCTTGCCTTGTAGACAGGCCATCAATCCCTAGAACCCCATATGGTTCCACAAGCCCTGTCAGGAGAAAACCCTGAGCCCCAAACACAAAATTTTTCTTAAAAAAGTAAAACAACAGTAATAGTGCTTACCTCCAAAATCAATGAATTGGACATTAATGGCTAATTTACCAAAATGGTTATTCATCGGTTATTCATATTTATTTTCTGACATCTTCACATTACTTGTATCACAAGCATCTCAAACCTTTTTCTCTCCCATACCAAACTGCTCTATCTAGATGACTGTTCATTGAGTCCACCAGAAAAAAAAAAGGCATTTAATTGTTAATTGGCCTCTCACCTCAACCCACACTGCTATCACTGCCACATGGTGTTCAGGTTCAAAATTCTCTGGATTCCTGTCCCCTAACAAATTACTCTGTGCCCTTTTTTATGCCAACACTGCTTTATTCCAGGCTTTCTATGGCCCTGTGAGGTCAGAAATTACCCTCTAAAGAGACACCCCTCCCCAATTCTTCACCTCTCCAATGCTTTCGGGGAGATCTGAATGATCTTTTAAAAATGCAGTTAAAATATTTACTGTCATTGTTCTTCTCCAGATCATTCTTGAAGTATGCCACACAATTTAAAGGTCTCTGTGATCTGACCCCCATTTTTCTCTCCAACTCTGCCATTTACATGCTGTCAAGTCAGAAACACACACATGGGCATGCTCCCATTTTCTAACCTTTGTCAAAAATATGTCCTGCTCTTTGGATGGCATTCCATCCTCTAATCCAGAGGTTGAACTTGTGTTTCCTCCTAATTCAGGATAGCTAGCTGCTTGTACTATGTAACTCTTTTAGCTGGTAGAACTCAAACTTTACATCTGGAAGCAAGAAAGCATATTTGTGTCCCAAGTGAATGGCATTTGGTAAATCCATAATACTTGTACATTTCTATTACTAGTCTTTTTTTTTTTCCTTTTTGGGTCACACCGCACTCAGGAATTACTCCTAGTGGTGCTCGGGGACCATATGGGATGCTGGGAATCAAACCCGGATCAGTCACGTGCAAGGAAAACGCCCTACCCGCTATGCTATCACTCCAACGCCTCTGATATTACTAGTTTTAAGTCCACAAATGTACATTTACAGGACAGTAAAATCATTTTTCACATTGCTGGAATTTCACTGACCCTAATTTTAAAATAAAGCAAAAGTCCTTTACTTTCTTTTCTCTTCAAAGCTATTCTCATCTAATTGCACTCACTTCAAGCATCTTCTGAACTTGCTGTAACTACTCCTTTCTTGGCTGACATTTGTGCCTGTAATCTTCACTGTTTGCTTTCTGACATCGTTATCTATTGTTTTATCTCCCACACCATCACAGTAGTCTTGACCTCCAGGTTTTCTAATTTTCTTTTTGAAGAATTCTGACACTTACTCTAATACTCCTGATATGCTTTAGCCTTTTCATTTATCTTACACCTATTTTGAGCTCAAAAGCCTGCAAGAGCTGGGTATTATCAATTCATATGAAACTAGATTAATCTGGGCCATTTCCCTGAGAAATACCATGTACCTATGTTACGTGACTTTAAAAAAATCACATTATGATAAATACAAGACTTTCAGCAAAGAATGAATAAAAAAAACTTTATTAGTTCTGGAGAGAGTATACCATTTAAGGTGCTTGACTTGCATATGGCCTATCTTGGTTTGAACCTTGGCACCAGTCCTCATTTGCCTGGTTTTCATCTGTGCTTTCCTTGGACTGTTCTGGCCCACAGGCACCATGGGACCTCGTGGAGGTCAGCTGCTCCGAAGTGTGCATTGACGGCTGAGCCTCCAGAAGGCTCTTTGGCATTGAGTTGTTTTTTTTTGGGGGGGGAGGGGTCATTCATTTGGGGATGATGTGTAACGGCCCAATGGTGATGCTCAGGGCATGCTCCTGGAACTGCACTCAGGGATCACTCCATGGTGCTCAGGACCACATGAGGTCCCGAATCCGAGTGGGCCGCATGCAAGGCAAGCACCCTCCCTGCAGTGCTACAGCCCTTTGCTGGTGTTGTTTGTCATTTGGGCCATACGTGGCCGTGTGAAGGAGAGACCTGGGCGTTCCCTCGTGAAACATGTTCTTTGGCCCTTGGAGCCTTCCCCGGCCCCGAGAAGCTCTTAAGGGCAGAGTCACTCGTTTATGGCCTTTGTGTCGGGTCACTAGGCTCTGGACACAGCTGTTACCCTCTGCACCGCCCTACCCCGCCCCTCCCCTCTTCCTTCCCTTCTCTGCAGCCTCCCAGACTTGCTCCTGCCTCCCCCTTGAAGCCCCAAATACCTGCAGGACTTGGTCCCTCACGTCCCCTTGCCCTGAGGTCCAGCATACTATTGACTAAGTCAAGGACTATTTTAGGGCCACGCCTGGCAGTGCTTGGGGCTGACTTTCCTCTGCACTCGGGCATCACTCTTGGCAGGGCTCAGGGGACCTTAGGGGATGCCAGGGCTGGAACCCGACTTGGCCACGTGCAAGGCAAACACTCTACCCACTGGCCCACTGGACTATCTTTCCAGCCTCACCTCTTTTTTTTTTTTTTGGAGGTGGGGAGAGTCGGGCCACGCCCGGCTGTGCTCAGGGATAATTTCTGGCAGTGCTCCGGCACCATAAGCAGTGCTGGCTCCTGAAAGCAAGCATCTTATCTCTTCCTTTCTCAGGCTCCCATATTAAGGTTTTTAGCACCTCTTCCCTCTGAGCCCCCTCTCCCCCCCATTTAAAATCAGAGCCATTTCCCTACCACCCAGCCCCCACACCATGCCACCTGCCTCATCTCAGTTCCCAGCACTCACTGTCTCTCCATGCTGGGGGCTGGCTGTGATCTGTCGTACTGGGAGCTGCCTCTCCAGCCGCCGACACAGGGATAGGGGGCTTCAGGGGCTCTACATTCCCCTAAATCCTCCATCAGCCCCTGTCCTGGAGCCCAGGAATGGGTTTTCCTTGCATTGCTTCCAGTGCATTAGTCCCCACTTCCCCCCAACAAGCCCCCATGAGTCTGGGAGCTCCCAGAGGGCAGGGCCCTGCCACTCCACTAGAGCTGGGTTTCCGTCTTGGGGGCTCCCACACCCTGTGACAGCCGAGTCAGCAGGCTGGACACGTGCCCTCTGTCCGCAGCCTTCGTGTCCCTAATCGCATGCTGCTGAGGCCAGAGGTCCTTTCTGAGGAAGCCATTCTGACGGGTAAAAGAATTGGAAACCGAGAAATCAATTAGGATGGGGCCAGCATCCATTTCTCTCTCTCCACTGAAGTGGCTTCTGATGACACTTGGCCTCCCCGCTGGTGCAGAAGCAAGCCGAAAGCCATTTTTCTTTCTCTGCCAAGGCGGTGTTGATCCGAACCAGGAGAGTTTAGTCTTCCCGCTCCGCAATTGTAGAAAGCTGACCTTGGGGGTGAATATGCAACAATTATCCTGACCCAGTGCGGTTCTGGGAAGGACAAAGCCCAGATTAATGGTAAATGCGGACTCCTGAGAAGCCCCGAAGCCTGAGGAAATGATCTGGTGCTATTTCCCGCCCAACCCTCTCAAAGGGGGGCTTATGAGAAGAGCGACTGGGGGCTTTCCTGAGAGCATGGTCTACTGAGACCAGAGGAACTTGGTGCAATGGGTGGGCACAAAGGGTCTGAACAGCAAAACCACATATCGCAGGACTCAGTTTCAACTCTCCACTTTCTGGCTGAGAGGCCAGATTAGGTGCCTGCTGACCTGGAGGTGAAGCAGGACGGCATTGGAAGGGCCCCCCAAGGCAATAAGATCTGGAATAATAAAGCCAACAGCCACAAGGCTACTAAAATACCCACCTGGTGGACTTTTTTTTTTTTAAATCAGGAACTAAAGCCTTTACCTGGTGCCACAGCCTAGCCAAAGAAGGCTGGACTCCAGGCCAAGATCCTGGCTTGGTTCATGTCCAAGACCCAGCATAGTGCTGAGCTCAGGAGAATGGACCTGAGGCCCAATTGAAACCTCTGGGCTCAGGGAAGCCTAAAGTCATGGGTACAAAAATCCCCTCAGCAGGGCTTGGGGTTCAGGATAGAAACATCCAAAATATGGTGCTGGGAAGGTTTAGTGGTGGTGGGATTGGTATTTGGATATTAGATGTAATCAAATACTGTGAACAACTTTATAAAAATAAAATAAAGACAACAAAAACAACAACTTAGCATTGTAGCATTGTAGGACTGTCGTCCTGTTCATGAATTTGCTCGAGCGGACACCAATAACATCTCCATTGTGAGACTTGCTGTTACTGTTTTTTACATATTGAATACACCACAGGGAGCTTGCCAGGCTCTGCCGTGCAGCCGGGACACTCTTGGTAGCTTGCCGGGCTCTCCGGGAGGGACAGAGGAATCGAACCTGAGTCGGCCTCGTGCACGGCAAACATTAGATCCGCTATGCTATTGCTCTAGCACACAACAACAATAACAAAAATCAAAGGCTGGATTCCCCGGCAGAGAAGCTCCAGCAGGAACAAAGGTCAGGAAAGGAACATCCAAGGCGACCATCAGCCCTCCTTTCTCTACCCCCTGGGGACTGCCCTAGCAACAGACCTAGACAGAAAGCCCCACACGGGGCAGCTTGGAAGACACCCTGCAAAAGCCATGTGAACAAAAGAAGCCGTACAGACGCTGTGGTGGGCACCTGACTGCCCAGGGCGCGCAGCCCGCACCTCCCCTCTGAGATGCAGGTTTTTAGATCTTCATATTTTAACTCTGAGGTGTGAGCAGGCCTCTCTCCACTCTGGAGAAGCCCATGTTCTCTCTTGAACGCGGTATTCTCCGCCCCGCCACTCTCTTCTTCAAAATTTCCAAATAAAAGCAGTTTTTACATCATTGCTCGTCTCCTCCTGAAATTCTTTCCTGTGAGAGCAAGGGAGAGCTCGGAAGGCCTGGGAAGGTCTAGACCCGTGTGTCCCTGCGAGAGCCAG
Organism: Sorex palustris; assembly: GCA_028565675.1. NCBI lineage: Eukaryota > Metazoa > Chordata > Mammalia > Eulipotyphla > Soricidae > Sorex > Sorex palustris. Next base: position 14,361,304 of record JAOXYA010000020.1, read on the forward strand.
GAAACCCCCGGCCCGCGTCAGTCCGACTTCACCAGCCTTTCCCTAGGGCCAGAAGAGGGTAGAGAAAACTGCAGAGTCCCTTCCTGAGCTGCCGCCTCTCCCCACTTCACATAGTCACTCGGGGACCCCACTGGCATCAGCTAGGAAGTTTGGATGGGGCGACGGAGGGCAGCATTTCAGCGGGTGCCACAGAGGGGCCTTCCCGCGTGTGGGAAGTCAGGCGGCAATAGGCTGTGTGGTGGCGAGTGAGCCAACCTCGAGGGCCCATAAGCGCAGCTAGCGTCTCAACCCTGTGCTCTCTCTCCAGACCTCTTATGTGCATTTTGAGGCAAAATGACCTGTTAGCTAGTTGGGAATAGTAGCTACTATTTCTGCAGGAAAGAATAAATATCTCAGGGGACAATCAGACGCCGAAGGCCACATCGGAGGCCTCTGGAGAGGTGGGAAGACCAGAAAGACCCTTTTGTGGGGCCAGGGAGATAGTGCGACAGATAGGGCAGCAGGTTTGATCCTCAGCATCCCGTGTAGTTCCTCGAATCCACCAGCAGTGATTCCTGAGTGCAAAGCCAGGAATAACCCCTGAGCACTATGAGTGTAGCAAAAAAAAAATAATAATAATAATTCTGTTATCTTTGAATTGGAGTCTCTGAGGACATTTCACTTAGCTGCGAAAAGTAAATTCAGGAGCCAAAGCAGCGAAGTGTTTCCATGTAGTACCACTTGCCTTGCATGTGGCCGACCTGGGTTTGATCCCCAGCACCCTCTGTGGTCCCCTAAGTCCTGCCAGAAGTCAGCCCTGAGCACAGAGCCAGGAGTCTGCCCTGAACACCCCTGGGTGTGGCCCAACCACAGCAACAGCAAAAGCAAGTGTCAGTGCCAGCTCGGTATGGGCTTGTTTGGCTCGGGTGGGGGACCCGGTCTCGCTTGGGGGCAGGGACTGAGCTCGGGGCTTATCCCGCCAGAGCAGGTGTTCTCCTTACCTGCACGTGATGACTGAGCAACTAAAAATAAGAGCTGGTTTTCAGGTGGCCAGTTTCCATCATTAAAGGAGCTGTTCTGGGAGCTGGAGGCCCGCCCAGCTCCGCAGGTGGCCGTCCTGTTTGGGGGGAGAGTGGAGGGGGCCGGAAACCCCTCTTTCCGGGAGGGCCAGAGCAACCACTGAGCCCTCCAGCCCTGTGGGAAGCGGGAGGGAAGAGCAGTGTGGGGCCAGGAGACCCCTGCCTGTCCCAGACCCTCCCTGCAGGCCTCTGTGCTCAGAGTGACCCCAGGAAGTGCTCGCGGGACCAGATGTGGTGCTGGGGACCAAAGCAGCGTGGGGACGCAGCAGCACTCAAGGCCGGAGCCTTCCCTTCTCTGCGTCTCTCCGACCTCCGACTTCATTCTTAAGAGGAGATGAAGTTTGACAGCGTCTTGGAGGGGGGCGGGAGGCTGAAATCCAGGCATGAATTTCCTTCTGCCAGATGGAGGCCCCACCCAGACCAGAGAGCAGTCCCAGCTGGGAAGGTGCCCCTGACCCGGCTAGGAAACCTGGAGGGTCAGGAAGCTCCCCGCCTGGAGCCTAGCAGACGCTGACAAGATTAAATGGTGCCTTTCTTTTCAACAGAGGAAAGGTTTTCAATTCTCCTCTCTTGTGTCTCTAAAAAAGGCAAGTGGCAGGAAATATCCTGCTGGAAATTTATTAACAGAAGCCCAGGCCGCCCCCACAAAAGCAGACTCCTTTTTAATTCATAGACCTCCCCAGGCAACCTGGAGGCACTGTGTGTGTGTGTGTGTGTGTGTGTGTGTATGTCTGCGTGTGTCTGTGTGTGTGTGTCTGTGTGTGTCTGTCTATGTCTGTGTTTGTGTGTCTGTCTGTGTGTGTATCTGTGTGTATGTGTGTCTGTGTCTGTCTGTGTGTGTCTGTGTATCTGTGTCTGTGTGTGTCTCTGTGTCTGTGTGTCTGTGTGTATGTATCTGTGTGTCCATGTGTCTGTATCTGTGTGTATGTGTCTGTGTGTCCTTGTATCTGTGTTTATAGTGTGTGTGTGTATACGCAGAACTGTTACTCTCCCATCTCCCAGATGGTGTGATGCATCCAACAGGAGGGGAAGCCAGTTGGTGAGTTATGAAGCTGGGACCAAACGCACAACGATGCTGTCCTCTGATACAGCCCTTAGAGGTGATGTCCAGAAAATCCTTGAAAATCAAATTCGTGTCACTTGATTATGTGAATGTTGTGTGAATTAGTAGTTGAAGGACTTCGTGCAATGATCTCCTCGCATCTTCTCAGAATACCAAGTAGGTCAGCCTGGGTCACTGAGCTAGTCCTCAGAATCGCAGGCATCACTCTTCCCTTCCCTTTTTTCTTTTTTCTTTTTTGGGACCACACCCCGCAGTGATCGGGGGTCACTCCTGGTGGTACTCAAGGAAGGGGGTATGACTATATGAGGTTCTGGGGATCAAACCCAGGTCGGCTCACACAAGGGAAGCATCCTACTCTTTTCAGCCCAGATGTTAGGGATTTTATTTATTTATTTAAAATTTTTTTTTTCTTTTTGGGTCATACCCGGCGATCCACAGGGCTTACTCCTGGCTCTGCACTCAGGAATCACCCCTGGTGGTGCTCAGGGGACCATATGGGATGCTGGCAATAGAATCCGGGTTGGCCGCATGCAAGGCAAACACCCTACCTGCTGTGCTATCGCTCCAGCTCTGATGTTAGGGATTTTAAAAGTTCTCCAGCTCTTTAAAATTTCTCTGATTGAAAGAAGGAAAGTTTATTTATCTCATTTATTTGTTTTTGTTTTGGTGGCTACACACAGTGGCCCTGGGGGCTGACTCCTGGCTTTGTGCTCAGAAATCACTCCTGGTAGGGTCTGGCAGACTTTATTCTATGCCAGGGATCAAACTTGGGTTGAACGTGTGCAAGACAAGCAGCTTCCTGCTGTACTACTGCTCCAGCCCAAGAAACTCTGGTTTAAAGGAAACCTTGGAGGCAGGAAGGTAGATAGGAAAGAACCCCCGTGGCAATGGAATTTGGGGGAAGTAATAAAACTGAAGTGGGTGGCCTGCACAGGTGGCTCACTTGGGGTGGAAAGGAAAGGAGAGAGACAGTCACTCGCCGTATCCACCCCAGCCAATCCGAGGACTGGCTGGGAAGGTTAGGACTGAGTAAGTTACTAATGAGCCCCTGTGTGGCCTGGCTGGGGTCCAGCCAGCTCCACAGGTGACCGTCAGCCACACTGACCCCTGTTTGGCCCGGGAGTTGATCCCCACCACCAGATTTCTCGAGAAGCTGCAAACTTAGGCTGTTTTTTTCCCCCTCCGTTTTCCTTTTGGGTGACACCCGGCGATATGCACAGGGATTACTTCTGACTCTGCACTCAGGAATTACTCCTGGCGGTGCTCGGGGGATGTTGGGAATCAAACCTGGGTCGGTTGCGTGCAAGACAAATGCCCTCCCTGCTGTGCTATTGCTCCAGCCCCTGCGAACTTAGGCTGGAGCAAGGACTTGTTCTTTGTAGGACAGGAAAGTCATTTCTAGGCCTCGCCCAGAGTTTTCAGGAGCACTGAGCACTGCTGGGTGTGACCCAAACCCCATCCCATGCTCCCCATCCCCCCATAAACATTATCTGGACAGAGAAAGCGTGTAGGATAGTACGGTGCTGGCCTTGCATGCCACCGACCCTGGTTCAAATTCTGGACCCTACATATTCCCAGATGATTCTGAACACAGATGCGGGAAGAAGCCCTGAGCATTGTCAGGTATGGCCCCAACTTCCCCTCCAAAGGAAGAACTATATAAAATAAAAGGTATTAACCATATTGTTGTTATTTCCATACATCAATACAGTTATATGATACAGTTATATGATCTATTTATTAGATCTAACATAACTGAATTGGTGGGGCCATTGGCATACACAGGCACTGAGTTAACATTGACTAATTTCAGTTTAGAGATGTTTGTTCTCAGGACAAGACCGGTTTCACAATCCAGATTTTAAATGTTTTCTACAGACCCTGAAAAAGCCAGCAATGCCTAGAAACTGACAGCTTCTCCAGGGCCACCGCGGACAGGGTGGGATGCTTGGGGACCCCCCATGTGGCCCCTTGAGCCCTGTGGGGGTCTTCCTGACAGGGCTGGGCTCAAGTCCACCACGCACCTGGGTACTAATATAACAAGGACACAAAGCCAGGGGACTTGTGGAGCTGGCTTTCTTGGCTGGAATTACCAGGGAGATGTTCGGTTAACAACTGAGAGCGGCTTCTGTTCTACACTCTTGGGGCCCCAACGCTTATGAACAGACAGTTGCTTTTTCCAGCCAGCAGCACATCACTGGGGAGCTGGTCACTAATGAGCTGAGGTGGCCATTGGCGCCCTTGCTTTCCCCGTGCTGTCCCTTAGTGTTGGTCCCTGCGTGCCTTGGCCTGGACATGTCCCTCCCACCACCGCTGACCTTTGGTTTTTATTTTTTTTATTTTAAATTCTTTATTGTTACTGTGTCTGGCATATTGAATACTCTCGGTAGCTTGCCAGGCTCTCCGAGAGGGGCAGAGGAATCGAACTCG
>JAOXYA010000020.1:14377441-14418482 GCA_028565675.1 Sorex palustris
TCCCCTGAGCACTGCCAGGAGTAATTCCTGAGTGCATGAGCCAGGAGTAACCTCTGTGCAATGCCGGGTGTGACCCACAAAAAGATTCTATGGTGGGAACAGAGTCGTAGTAGAGCAGATAAGACTTGTGCTTGGGGACATGGTTGATGACGCTTTGTGGCCTGAGTCATAGGTTTCAGATGTACCTGGTCTGATTCTTTCTCGAATCTCAAGGCAGTTTGAGTCTACCCCAAGATAGTGCAGTAATAACCCTTAAATGGCCCTTTGAACTCTTGCCGGGTTCAATCCCTGGCATCCCATATGGTCCCCCAAGCCTGCCAGGAGTGAGCGCTGAGGAGCACTGAGTAAGATCCAAAAACCAAACAGGAAAAAAAAATTCTACAGAAGGCTTGCATGGACAGCAGGTGATGGGTGAGGGAGAGGAGCACAGGCTGGGATGACTTCCTGTGCACTGTCTGCCCTCTCCCAGCTCCACCGTGGAGGCTTTGAAGACCCTGATGGAGAGCACAGGCTACAGGGAGCAAGTGGCCTACATCCAGATGTTTGGGGGCTGGGAGAAGCTCATCAGTACTGAGGGCTACTATGAAGGGGTCGTTCTGCTGGCCAGGTGAGCTGGTGCCCAGCCGGAGTTGCCCTCCAGAGGCCCCTTCTGAATACCTTGCCCCTGAGTCTGGTGCTCCCGCCCACAGAGCCATGGTGGTCAAGGATTGCTGGCACAACCGCCCTGTTTTCCACATCCTCATCAACAACCTCAACGACCTGAAGGACCTCAAAGATTACAGCTTCCTCATGGTCCTGCTGTTTTTGACCGAAGTGAGGTTCCGTGGGGTGTGGTGAGGGTCCCGGGAAAGGCAGGTACAGGCCCCTGGGTCTCATTTCCTGTCACTGCCTCACAGAGCGTTGGGGACATGGTTGATGACACTTTGTGGCCTGAGTCACAGGTTTCAGATATACTTGGTCTGATTCTCTCTCAAATCCCAAGGCTGTTTGAGTCTACCTCAAGATAGTGCAGTAATATCCAATAAACGGGTCTTTTCTCTAGACTTCTCAACCTTTAAAAAAAAATGTTTTTTGGAACCGGAGCAATAAATAATACAGGAGGTAGGGCGTTTGTCTTGCATGTGGTTGACCCAGGTTCGTTCCCCAGCATCCGGTATGGTTCCCTGAGCACCGCCAGGAGTGAATCCTGAGTGCAGAGCCAGGAGTAACCCCTGAGCAGTGCCAGATGTAGTCCAAGAACAAAATAAATAAATAATTCTTTAAAACATTTTTTTGGTTTCTGGACCACACCCAGCTTACTCCTTTCTTTCTTTCTTTCTTTCTTTCTTTCTTTCTTTCTTTCTTTCTTTCTTTCTTCCTTCTTTCCTTTCTTTTTTTACTTCTTTCCTTTCTTTTTTACTTTCTTTCTTCTTTCTTTCTTTCTTTCTTTCTTTCTTTCTTTCTTTCTTTCTTTCTTTCTATATCACTTCTAAAGGGGCTCCAGGGACTATATATGATGCCAGGGATCAAACCTAGGTCTGCCATGTACAAAGCAAGTGTCTTCTCTGCTGTACTATCTCTCTGGCCCTCATTATCAGTCTTATAAAACTAATCTTCATGGTTCTGGAGAGATAATACGATGGGGAAGATGCTTGCTTTGTATGAGGCCAACCTGAGTATAATCCCCAGCATTCCATAGGGAGCCACAAACCCCTGCAGGAGTGATCCCTGACTGCAAAGCCAGGAGTTAAGACCTGAGCACTGCCAGGTATGGCTCAAAAGCCAAAAAAAAAAAAAAAAAAAAACCCAATCTTGAATGCCAGTCTTGTGGCCCAGTCCCAGAAGTATTTCCCCAGCCCCCCCAAAGTGCATGTCTTACCCGTGTTCCCTAGAGCATTGCCCCTGAGGTCCCGAGGGAGCTGACAGAGTGAGGGCTGGACACTGGGCTGGGGTGTGACGCCACCCTTCAGCTCTGCTTCGGCTTCTCTCCCTGTTTGTTCAAATGCTGAAGTTTTTCCCCTTCCCTAAGAGTTCTGAGTTCAGAGGCCTCAAAGCTCATTGCTCCTTGCCCATTGTCCTGCCCCTTCCTCTTTGCCAGCTGCTCAGGTCCCGGGCTGTGGCCAGCATGCTGGATGAGGCAGCTGCAGCTGTGATAGGGAAGTATTTCCTGTGCAATGATCTGACCATGGCAAAGCTCTTGATGCAGCTGGTAGCAGTCATCGTGGAGCACAAAGACATGGTAAGGGGGCACCAGGGTCCAGCTATGCTCTTGAGACATCTGGAAACCCAGGGAGAGTAGAGGGGTCGGGAGGCCTGAGGGGCTTGGGGATTCCAGGGCGAACCGGTCTGGACCATGTTCTCAGGAGCAGGCTGATGAAACCCTCCTAGAGCCTGAGGACAGGGTCCGGGGCATAGGATTCCCGCACCCTAGGCCAGAGAAGAGGAACTTTGCCCCTAGACTGTGCAGAGCTGGGCGGGGGGTTTAGGCCACGAAGATGGGGGGTTGTGGGTGATGGAAAGGAGGTGCAGATTTCTCCTTCTCACCCTTGCTGGGTTGAACAACCCCCTTCCTTTTTTTTTTTTGGCCCACACTCTATACACTCTATGGTGCTCAGGGCTTACTCCTGGCCCTGTGCTCAAGGATCACTCCTGGCGGGGCTCAGAAACCATTTGGGATGCCAGGAATCATACCCAGGTTGGCTGTGTTCAAGGCAAACACTCACCCACTGTACTATTGCTCCGGCCCCCAACCCATTTCTTTGAACAGTTCCAGTGGGGCAGTTGGAGAGAAGTATAGCAAAGGGTGTGCTGCGGGACACTGGTGGGTGGGACGCAGGTGAGGGTAGGGTGGAGTTCCCCACCTCTAACTCGTGAGCAGCTGTTCCGCAGATCAGGCAGTTCCAGGTGCTGCAGCCCTACGTGCTCAAGTGTTGCTACTGCTCGAAGAATAAGGCTCTGGTGTGGGAGGTGCTGCGGGCCGTGCACAGACTCATAGGCAGCCTCAGCTGGCAGAACCACTCGTCCTTCTTCACGCAGCTCCCCTTCCTGCTGGAGATCTTCTACGAGGAGGTGAGCCCCTAAACCCAGATGTCGAGTAACAGGATGGTCATGATTCGTGATGATATTCCCTGTGTGTGTGTGTGTGTGTGTATGTGTGTGTGTGTGTGTTTATGTGTGTGTGATCCCAAGATAAAGGGGTGAAAGGAGAGAGGGTACAGATGTGGAGGGACTGTGGTGCTGGAAGTCCGAGGGGATGCAAAGTGTCATAGGGAGCTGGAAGTAGGAGGTCGAGCCTGTGTCCCTGAGCAACGGTGAGCCTGAGGCAGGGGTGTGTGTCCCCGCTCTCATCTTTTCCAGGAATCTGATGTTCTGCGCATAACAGCCTTTGAGATCTACAGACTCATCTTGACCAAGGTCAAGGGGTTGGTCCTGGTCTTCCCATTTCAACACCAGGTCATCAATGTCGTCATCATCATGGTGCTGCACCTGCTGGATGAGAGCGTCAGTGTGAATAAGGTGAGGTGTTGCCTGTGTCCCTCACCCCTCGCTGCTGCCCTCAGAGGAAGGGGTGATCGGAGGGCCACAGAGAGGGAGCCCAAGGATGTGCATCCCAGGGCTGTCCCCTTCCTGTCCCTGCATTCTGGCCCTGGCCATCAGTGGCCACCTCTGCATGCTGCTCTCTGCACAACCCTCACCTCAGAGCAGAGAGGGGCGCCGCTTCTGGAGAAGCTCCCAGGGTGCAAAGCAGAGAAACTCTGGAGGGGCCTGTGTTCCGGGGTGGATGGTTCCACTCTGAGCCCCCGGAGCCCAGCACAGAGCTGCAGCTGCTGCTGAAAACAAGTGTGTGTGGGACCCCAGGCACATCTGAGGTCATTGCAGAGCTTTGAGTCACCCTGATTTGTGTGGGGACTGCACCTTTCGGGGAGTGAGACTGCAGGGATCACTGTTTTCAGAAAAAAACACTTATGGGAGAAGGGAAGTCCTAGAAGGATGAGTAACAGAGAGGAGGAGCAGGAAGAGGTGCAGAAGAGGAAGAGGAGGAGAGGAGGAGGAGAAGGAGAAGGAGGAGGAGGAGAAGGAGGAGGAGGAGAAGGAGGAAGAGGAGGAGCAGGAAGAGGAGCAGGAGGAGGAGGAGGAGGAAGAGGAGGAAGAGGAGCAGGAGAGGAGGAGGAGACTCACTGCTCAGTGTCTCCCCGCACTCCCATGGTAACCAGGAACCTTCATAGCCATTTGCTGTGGCCTTTCTAGGTGCTGATTGGAACCCAGTGACTCCCATGTTACACCCCCAGCTTTTGTCTTCTCATGCGAGGGACAAAAAGGGGTCCAGTGAGAACCAAACTACCTAGAAAACCCTGCCTTTCTCCAGACCCTGGGACTCTTAGAGCTCTCTGAAAACTTCCTCTCTCCTGGTGTGACCCCATGACTGACGTCTCCCCTGGCAGGCCCCTGCGTCTCTTCCCAGCGCTACTCCCGTATCTCCCCCAGTTGAACTTTCCTGTCTCCCCAGATCTGCCGGCCCATCCTCATCCACACAGCCACCATCCTGGGCTGGTCTAAACTCAAGGTCATATTTGCCAAGAAAGACGTTTGGGAGATCCTCGGGGCCCTGGTAAGAGGGTAGTCCGGTCCCACTCTTGCTCCAGGGGAGAGGTAGGGTGGTGCCTGGTTTGCTGGGTTGTTTTCCTGCAGTACCCTATTTTCCACCAGTATCTAGGCAAGTTTCATGCCTTCTTATTATTTCTGATCTCAGTTCAGAAGCTAAGCTCACAAATGGATTTTTTTTTTGTCTTTTTTTGGTCACACCTGGCGATGCTCAGGGGTTACTCCTGGCTCTGAGCTCAGGAATTACTCCTGGCAGTGCTTGGGGAACCATATGGGATGCCAGGGATCGAAACTGGGTTGGCTACATCAAGGCAAATGCCCTCCCCGTTGTGCTATTGCTCCGGCCCACAAATAGATCTTTCAGTCTCTTTTGGAAAGAGGTGAAAAGAGATTATAGGACTAGAGAGAAGTCACCCCCTGTTTGGGGGAAATGGAGCCAATAGATTCTGCCCCACTCAGGGTGGCCACAAACCTCCGCTTTGCCAAACAAATGCAACATCTCCAAAGCACCGTAGGGGGAAATGCAGAGGGGAAAGGTTCGTCTGTGGGGTGCAGCTAGACTCCTTAGAAGTCTGTGTTTGTGCAGAAGACTGAGTCAGTTTCAAAACCAGATTATTGTACTCCACTCGGCAGTGGGGTTTAGAAATGGGTGCCTCTCCTTCACAGACACATCCTCCACAGCCCCATAGTGGATACTCAGGGGGCCCTTTTGGATACTAGAGATACTATATGTAAAGACTGAAAATCGATTTTTATAAAAGTGAACTTAGTGTTGTTCCATCTTCCACTTTGGTGTTTTTTTTATTTTTGTTTTTGTTTGTTTGGCTTTTGGGCCGCATCTGGCAATGCTCCTGGGCTCTGTTCTTAGGGTCATTCTTGGAAGGCTCGGGGTGGGGTTTGGGGAGTGGGGGGGGCACATATGTGATGCCAGGGATAGAACCCAGGTTGGTGATATGCAAAGCAGGTGCCCAGCCCAGTGTACTATCACTCCAGTCCAATTTTCCACTTTATTCAGGCAAGATCAGGAACTCATTGGGCCAAAGATTCAGCAGCGTGGTTAAGGTGCCGGCGTTGCATGTGGTCGACCCTACATCAATCTCCAGCACCACACAGGGTCCCCTGAGCACTCCCCAGAATGACCCCTCAGCGCACGACTAAGCCCTGAGCACCACTGGGTGTGCCCTCACCCCCAAAGGAAAAAGAAAAAAAAAGAGAGGAGGTAATTGTTGTCTCAGGGGAAGTTGCCCTCATTTATACCAACAAATGCTTAGATATGCTTGAAACACCACAGAGTCTGTCAACTGACTTCTTTGGCTTTAGCTACCGGCTGCAGTCTTTTTTTTTTTTTTTTTTTTGCTTTTTGGGTCACACTCGGCAATGCTCAGGGGTTACTCCTGGCTTTGCACTCAGGAATTATGGTGCTCGGGGGACCATATGGGATGCTGGGAATCGAACCCGGGTCAGCCACGTGCAAGGCAAATGCCCTACTCACTGTGCTATCAGTTCAGCCCCCGCCACCAGCTGCAGTCTTGACAGAAGAGGGAGCAAGAGACAAGGGCCTCATGACTGGTGAAGGTTCAGGCCAGTCAGGATTGGGCTATGGGGAGCCACAGAAGTGCTCTAAGCACAATGTGGGCGTGATGAGGTCAGAGATGGTGCTTGAGACTGGCTGAGGGTAGATCCAGGGGGACGAGGTGGGCCCTGCTTGAAGGGCAGGGAGGCGATGGGGTCTGGAGGAGAAACACTGGAGACATCAGCCAGCCTGGGAGGTCGAATGAAGGAAAAGTATGAGGTGAAAGCTGGTACCAGAGGCTGAGTCGGGAAGATAGGAAAGAGGAGGAAGTAGGGTAGTGAAGGGAGGGTCTTGGTTTGGTGCGTGTCTGGTCTATGAGGTTGGACTTCTACCACTGGTGTCTAGAGAACAAGTTGTGTGACAGGCATAGATGGTAAGCACTGGAAACTCGGCTGAAAGGGTTCCGGAAGTCGCAACCAGGAGCTCGGAAGTGCTCCCTTATTGGCAATGGAGGGTGGAGAGAGTGTCCCTGGGGTGAGGCACAGCCTTGCATGAGGCCAAGCCTGGTTTCAATCCCTGGCACCACCCCACAGGCTGTTGGGAAATCCTGGGCAGGCTCCCATGGAAGGATTCGGCCTGCAGAGCTGGGGAGGGAAGAAGTGAAGACCAGAGGGAAGGACCCAGAAAGTGGATGAGTGTTTGCAAAAGGAAGCCTGGCCCGCCTCGGCACCTCCCAAGGGACGCAGCCTGGGTGAATGCAGAGACGAGGAGGGGAAAAGGACTTAAAAGCCCAAGGCCACGGGTCAGAGTGATATGATAGTGGGGAGGGTGCTGGCCTTGCGTGTGGTTGACCTGAGTCGATCCCCAGCACCCTATATGGTCTCCCAAGCCTCACCAGGAGTGATCCCTGAGTGTGGGGCCAGGACAAAGCAGAAAGCCTTGAGCACCACTGGGTGTGGCCCCAAAACAAAAAACAAAAGCAACCCCCACCCATGTCCACATGGTCTTGAGGCTGTTTTTTGTGTGGTTGGCTTTATCTTTCTTTCTTTCTTTCTTTCTTTCTTTCTTTCTTTCTTTCTTTTTTCTTTTTTTTCTTTTTTTGGATTCACACCCCACGATGCTCAAGGGTTAAGTCTGGCTTGGCACTCAGGAATCTCTTCTGGCAGTGCTCAGGGGACCATGTGGAATGCTGGGAATCGAACCTGGCAAATGCAAGTGCCCTACGTGCTGTACTGTCTCTCTGGGTCCTTGTCTTGAGGCTGTTTACAAGTGGTGTCCATCGGTTCTTCAGTGTGAAACAGATGGCTTTGAGGTTAAAAATCTTAAGCCAAGATACAAACAAATAGTATCTAGGGGCTGCTGCGACCTCTGTGCCTGGGAGTTGCTCTTGAAGGTTCTGGGCAACCAGCAGTGCAGAGGTCAGACCCAGACGTCATGCATGCAGAGCTCATGTTCTGGTCCAGCACACCCTCTCTCCGGCCAGAACAAACAGTATCTGGATAATGGGGTTCACTCCCCTAGGAGACACATGAACCCCAGGATGCTTGAGGTTTCCCTCAGTCTCCCTTTGAGGGTCTCATGTCTCTCTGGGCAAAGTGGGGGATCCCTACAGGCTTCAGAGTGGGGCCGTCCTGAGAGGGACTGGCTGGGGAGACCACTGGGGCTCCAGTGGCCTGGGAGGGCGGGGGGCTTGGGGTGGTCTCTCCGGGGGGTTAAGAGAACAGTGCCTGACCCCTGCATGCCTGTCTGAAGCTGGCGCAAGAGCGCAGGAGAGCACTCTGGTTCCTCAAGCAAAGCGTGGATCTCTTCAGAAGCTGGCAGGCGCCCATCCGCCAGGGAGCAGTCTGGTTTGCGGGTACGTCTCCGTCCTCGCCCCGACCGAGCCTGTCCCGGGAACCTTGCATCAGCCCAGGATCCACCATGTGAGGGTTCCCAGCAGAGTTCATGCCCTGGGGGTAGGGGGGGAGCCCATTCACCCTGTCCTCCTCCCCTGGGACCTTCCTCCAGCAGGTTGGAAATGGCTGCATGTGTGGGGTGCTGCTCTGTAGGAAAGCGCAGTTGAGGGGCTGTCTCGTGGCACCCCCAAAAAAGCATCATCGGGGTGGAGGCGCACTCCCCTTCTTCAGCCCAATTTTTCTGTGGCTCTACAGGAGAAGGGGGACCCCATGGGACACTCTCCCCCCACGAGAGTTGGTGACCACGGCTGGCTGAGTGGGGGGTGGTGACCAGGAGGGAGACACCAAGGAGGGGGGATCAGAAGGGGACCGGGTCCATCCAGGAACTGAGGTGTGCTTCTGCTCTAGGCCAGATCTTCCAGACCCTCAGTGAGGAAGAGAGTATCCAGGCGCATGATTCGTACGTAGGTGTGTGGGGGTGTTCGTGCTCCGGCTTCCCCAAGGGCAGACATGGGCAGGAAAGTCCCGGGAGGGAGGAGAAGGGGCACCCCAAAAGAGCCATCCTAAAAGAGGGACAGAGAAGGCACAGATATCTTAGGGTGTTTAGGCTTGGGGCATCGGCTGACCACTCCGATCCCTGTGTTCTCACTGATCCCCCACACTCATGGAGTTCTGGCCCTGTCTTTAGCCAGCATGGCCTCCTCAGACTCCAAGGATGGCTTATTGCCCTACCTGAGGGAACAGAGAGACTCCCCAGCCCCCCGAATTGCCCACCATAGTCCATACATTCTCCATTCACAACCCTCCCACAGGCACAAGCCCCCATCCTTTCCCCATTCTCACCCCCAAATACCACACCTACTACTACTGGCTCCCAACAGAAACTCTGGGCCCAGGACATACTCGGCAGTCCTCAGGGTTCTCTCCTGGTGGGCTAGGGGAATCTTTTGTGGTGCCGGGCACTGAGGCTGGGTCGGCTGCTTGTAAGGCAAGTGCTTCCCCACTCTGGCAGCAAGAACCCAGACTCCTCTGCTGTTCCCCTCTGCAGCAGCTGGGGATACATGAAGGAGGTTGGGGGGGCTGGGCAGCAGTAGCCCCCACTCCAGGGCCTATAAGGGGTTTTGCTTGGTTTGGAGCAACCAAGCAAGGGGACCCCCAGAGGGAACTTTTGTCCTCCTTAGGAAAGCTGCCAGCCCCTTTGTGCCTCTCCCCAGCCCCCTGCCCAGTGGAACCCTTTCTCCGTCCCGCCGTCCCTCCGTCCCTCCCTCCCTCCCTACCTCTCTTTCTCTCTCTTTCTTCCTTCTTTCCTTCCTTCCTTTCTTCTTCCTTCCTTCCTTCCTTCCTTCCTTCCTTCCTCCCTCCCTCCCTCTCTTTCTTTCTTTCTGAAACATACCTCCTTTTAATTGTATTTATTACTTTTTAAAAATTTCCCTGTACTTTATATAAACACTGTGGTTTACAAAGTTGTTCACGATGGTTTGTTACAGACATTCAATATTCCAACCCTAATCCCACCGCCATTACACCTTCCTCTACCATTGTCTCCAATTTCCCCAACCCCCTTTAAGCCTGCCCCCCGTAGCAGGCCCTCAATAGTTTATTTCACATTGCTGTTATCAGTAATTTGCTAACAGAATGATAAAAAATGTTTCCTTAGAAGAAAGATAGTGAAAATGGTTGTATTTCACTATAGAGCCACTGAGCCCTTATATAAAAGATTGCTAACATGTTGTTACAGGTTAAGCCTTCTGTATCTATGCTTTGCTCATTGAGATAGGTCGCTTTCTACATCCCATCTCATCCAATCTGGTGTGCTGCTACTGACTGATCAGTTTTGTAGGGTTTGAGATGGCGTGCAGACACAAAGGCGGCCATGTGCTCCCGGTTTGGAATTGCTTGCAGAGCAATAGAGCTGGGATGAAACGCCCTTTCTGCCTCCAGCCCTCAGAAACATGCAAGAGGACTCGGACCCCTTCGTCAGCTGCCTGGCCAAGCAGACCTTGTACGTCCTGGATGTCAAGGAGAAACTGGTGCCCCAGTACCAGCCCAGGTGGTCCTGCTTCTGCCACCAGCAGCCTTGAGAGAGCCACATCCAAGCCTACTGCCCCCATGGAGGCTGACCACTGTGACCTTGACCCTGATCTTAACTGCCTAGAGCTACTAGGAGAGCTGTGTCCCTGCAGAAGCATGACTATTAAAGGAGAAAATGTGTCCTTCCAAGAGGGGCCTTGCCCTCCCCTGGGTAGTTTGTGGCTCTTAGGCATAGAGCTATTGGTTTGGCATCACCTTCTCTGCAGCCAGCGTCCTGTTCAGACTGACCCCTTCTTGCTCTGCACCCCCTAAGACACCCCACTGCTTTTCTCCCTCTCAGAGTAGTCTGAGGATGGGCTCGGGGTTTCTCTTGTGCATCCACATGTCCTAGGCGCTCAGAGTGACCTAGAGACCCAAGGAGCATTCAGGACTAGATGTGCTCAGGACAGGGTTCCTTGGTGCCACCCAGTGATGTTCAAGAACATTCGCCAGCTCACTGGGATCCCAGAGGATTGAGCTTAGAAACCACCTGGGCAGGAATAACTGCTGGCAGGTGAGGCCTGAATCACAGCCTATTCCCGACACCTGACGCCAGGCCATGGGTCCCCATGAGCAGCAGAAGCCTGAGTCTCCCACCCAAGGGGACTTGGCCAGCCTGCCCCGCGGGCTCTGTTGGAATCCTCCCAGGTCCCACCCCAGACTTCTGCAGGGTCATTTGCCACCCCTGCCACCTCAGCCAAATCTTCTCAGGCTTGGATGGTGGTCTGGCAATGGCCCGTGTTTGGCAGCGTCAGGTCCAGTCACTTGTGGTACCAGGCACATTTCTCTCCAGGCCCCCAGGAGAACACGGGGAGCTTCCTGCTGCCTCCAGCCCTATGCTCTGCCCCTCAGGGGTGGCTCTGCTCCTGGTGCAGCAGTTGGACATACTGCCAGGCTCGGGGAAGAACCCAGAGGTGCAGGAGCCCTGATTACATCTGCCAACCCATGCTCCTGGCCCACTCGCTCTACATGCTCAGGGAGCCCAGGGAGCACACTGGCTTCTCTTACCCGCCAGAGCACCAGGCACCTCTGACCCTGGACTGGTTAGGCACCATTAGCAAGGCAAACGCTCTGGCAGAGGGCCACTGGGATGGACGATTGGAAGCTGTGGGTGCCCCCACACACCTCTCCCACTTTGCCAGGCCAATGGCCGGGCACTGAGTGGAGACCAGACCATGGAGTGGCAGCTTCCTGGCTGTCTTGTCACCTCCCCACCTCACTCACTCACCCACTCCTCTGCGCCTTGGGTGCTTTCCCTGGAGATTGAGGACCAGGGAAAAGGTGTGAGTGTGTATGTGTGCGTGTGCATATATATGTGTGCATATGTGTGTGCATGTACGTGTGTGTGTGTGTGTGTCTGGGCCACGCATGGCAATACTCCTGGGTTGCTCTTGGGTTACTCTCCTGCACTCAGGAATTACTCCTGGTGGGCTTGGAGGACTAAATGGGATGCCAGGATTGAACCCAGGTTGGTGATGTGCAAGGCAAGTGCCTTACCTATTGTATTATCTCTCTGGCCCCTAGCTTTATTTCCTAACTTTGTTTTTAGAAAGCATTTTGGGAGACTGGGGAGATAGTATAGAGCTTAAGACATTTGCCTTACGTGCCAACTCAGCCTGATTTGATCCCTGGCACTACGTATGAGCTCCTTCAGGTGTGACCTTGAGTCAAACCAGGAGTAAGCCTTGAGTAGTGCTGGGTATTACCCCCAAAGCACAGAGTCAATTTTTCAAAAAGTATATTTGTTGGTTTTGGTTTTGGTGGGGGCGCATACTCAGCTGTGCTCAGGGCTAATTCCTGGTTTTGCACTCAAGGATCAATCCTGGCATTATTTAGGGGACCATAGGGGTTCCTGGATCAAAGCTAGACTGGCTGCTTGCAAGGTCAGCGCCTTAACTACAATCCTTTCTGGCCACTAACAAGCATCTTTTTTTTTTTTTGCTTTTTGGGTCCCACCCGGCGATGCCCAGGGGTTACTCCTGGCTCTGCACTCAGGGATCACCCCTGGCGGTGCTCGGGACCATATGGGACGCTGGGAATCGAACTCGGGTCAGCCGCGTGCAAGGCAAACGCCCTACCCACTGTGCTATTGCTCCAGCCCCCCAAACAAGCATCTTTGAAGGTGCTACCAGATCTGACCATGAGTGGGCCATCAGACTCTGAGACAGGTCATTTCCTTTTACACCCCAAATGGGACTCTTCTAACTCACATGCTTATTTTCCAAATCTGCGGTGATATGGGTGTCTTACTCTCATAACTGGGGGGAACCCAACTCCTCCACATTGAAGGGACAGGAACCCATGTTTCCTAACCTAGTGTTCCTGCTTTAAGAACACAGGTAGTCCTGTGTGTGTGTGTGTGTGTGTGTGTGTGTGTGTGTGTGTGTGTGTGTGTAATCCTGGTCGAGGGACCCAGAGAACTGGGATGGGGAAAAGGCAGGCGGGAGGTGGGAAGGTGGGGTGACCCAGGGGGACAGCAGGCTGGCCCAGACAGTGGTGAAGGTGGACAACTCCGGCTTTGTCTTCTGTGCAGCAGGGCTGGTGTAGACGCAGCACTTTCAGAGGATTCTTTGGGCAGCAAGAAGGTGCTTGGACGGCTGGTGCAGAGCCTGGAGACGGCAGTCAGCCTGGGGAGGATGAACACCCAGGCGGGCTGTCCTTGGAGAACTGGGGGTCCACCAGCCCAGGCCTACACAGCACAGCTGGGTGGTGCTGGGCGGAGGAGCAGCCACCCCACTGGTCAGTAGGGGGCAGTATTGCTTTGCTCACAGCTGCCAGGCCGGTGCCCACTTCAGCGTCCCCACCACCCGGCTGCTTTTGGTCAGAGGGGCCAGTACCACAGCAGGTCTGCTGGGAAGGGACTAGATTCTCTATGTCTCTATGGGTGCCTTTGTCTTTCCTTGGTATTCAAATTCCTCATTCTGGTGCCTCCCAGAACTTCCCTGGTCCAGAGGTGTGTGAGCACATGTGTATGCGCATGTGTGCGTGTATGTGTGTGTGTACATGTGTCTGTGTCCATGCGTGCATGAGTGTCCATGAGTTCATGTGTATGTGTGAATGTGTGTGTGCGTGTGTGCGTGTATGCATGTATGCATGCATGTGTGTACTTATGTGTGTGTGCGTGTGAGTATATGAGAGTACGTGTGTAAATGTGCACGCGTGTGTATACATGTATGCACGTGTGTGCTTGAGTGCATGTGTGTGTCCATGCATGCATGTGCATGCGCGTGTGAGTTGGCAGGGTTTCCATCCTTTGCAGCTTGAGCCTGGTAGTGGGAAGGAGACAGGGCCCTTGAGGGGGCAGATGCCAACTCCCCCAGGCACCATCACTCAGGCTGAGTCTTCAGCAGTTCCCCGAGAGCAAAGGGAGGTGGCCGCTCACCCAGTGTCCTGTGGCTCATTTGGGCAGTAGGCAGGTTTTCACTGAAAATGAAAATTGAATACAGGAAAATACACGAGGGGGAGCGGGACCATCTGCGGAAGATTAAAACAAAGAACCCCCCACCCCCACCCCCTGCCCAGTGTTTTACAAAGGGGTTTGCAGAAAGTCCTGGTGCAACCACACCTGACCCTGGGCCTCAAATTCCTCCCCCAGTGAAGCCACTTCACTCTAGGCCTGGGGAACTGTGTTCCTGTCCCCTCGCTCATCCTTGGCCAGGCTGGCCCGGGCAGGTGCTCACGAGAGCAAGAGGGCCGTGACCCATCTGTCTTGTAGCAGGCTAGAAAGATGTCATTTTCTGATGGTGCCATCTATTATGATGCCTGCAGAAGTCAGTGATGCTTGGACCGAGTCATGTGCTGGGATGGGGGGAGGGGAGCCGCCAGCAGTGGGCGGTTCAGCCTGGGAATTCACTGTGTGTGTGTGTGTGTGTGTGTCTTTGGGCCCCCACTTGGTGGTGCTCAGGGCTGGGTCCTGGCTCTGAACTCGGGTTCATTCCTGTTGGGACCATATGTGGTACTGAGGATTGAACCCGGGTCGACCACATGCAAGGCAGGTGCCTTAACTGCTAGACCATCAGTCCGGCCCCTGGGAAACCACCCTGGCCACAGACTCATGCCCTGTCTCTAGATACAGGCTGGGATCCATGTGTGACAGTCTGGGTCTCGTCATCTTCCACAGCGGGGATTCCTGCGGGGTGAGAGTCTTGAGTTAGATCAGGACTGAAGCTGGGCTGTGTCCTCCACGTCTCAGCCAGGAACGACGAACCCTTCGTCTGGCCCCAGCTTCCACTGGTTGGGGGCAGGGCCTCGGAGTTAGCCCAAGAGAACGAACACGGGGTGGATTTTTGTTTTCAAAGGAAGAGGAGGGTGGGGGGTTCAGAGTGAATCCAGGGGCTGAAGGAGTTCGGGAGAGAAATGGCCGCCCCAGAGAGGGGACTGTGCCTGTAGGGGAATGAATGGGGTCTCTCTCCCTGAAAAGCGGCAGGGCTGTTTACCTTAGCAAAGGTGGCCCTGCTCTTGGCCTCGCCCACTCCGTCCTATCTTGCTGAGCTCAAACCTGTGTCCTTAGGTCCTAAAGCCGGGGGGAGCCCAGGATAGGGTCACACAGATGGTCACTCATTCACTCAGCTGAGCGCTGAGCCTTGCCAGGTGCTTGCCCTGGTCAAGCTCCTACCCTTCAGTTCTGCCAGTGGATGAGCCACCTTGGAGGGTAGACGGGGCTCAGGGCAGGGCAGGGCGACCACTGCAGTGACTCCTTCTTTGTGGTCACTGGGCATCTCTCTCCGGCACTGTGAGGCTAGACACGTTACCCCTGGGCCCCTGGCCCCTGGCCTGGGTATGGTGGGGTCTGGCTGCTGGAGACTCTTCAGAGGTCCACTGTCACTTTGGTCCCCTGGGTCCTGCCTGCAGGACATGGGACTCCACAGGGTTTTATATCTGTGGCTGCACACACACGCCTTCCCCCTGCCAGCAGGAGACTGACCCTCTGCCCAGCACACACACATCACAGGCACACATACTCAGAGGCACACTCGCACTCATGCACACACGCACGCACACTCACATACATATGCATGCACACATATACAGTACACATACACATGACATGCACGTACATACATGTACACCCATGTACACCCAACACACACTCATGTGTGCACACACATGCACACATGCACTCATATACACGTGCATCCACATTTATACAATGCAGATGCATCTGACACACATGCAGACACATGTACACTCATGTACACTCACAACACAAATACAACACAAGCACACATATTCGCATACACGCACACATACTCACATACACACAAGCACACACACATGCACGCACACGTATATAATAAACATGCACGTGACACAATGCACACATGTACACATGTACTTACAACATGTACACATGTACACTCACATTCATACTCAGATGAATATCACACATGTACACGCATATGCATACCCACACCCATGCCCAGGCACACACACACACACCCCTAAGCACACGCACACACTTACACAGAGTCATACACATGTATACCACAATCCTCTCACCCACGCGCACTCCAATTGCAGACACACACACACACACACACACACAGAGCAAAGGCCCACACTAGCTGCCTATGTGCACGCACACTCACACACACACATACACACTGACCTCTCTGCCCTCACTGTCCCACCCTCAGCACCCCTCACCTCTGCAGCCCCCCACGTGCCTGGGTTCCCTCACTGCTGGGAGAAGTGAGACACAGCTGCAGCCCAGAGGCGTCGACGGGTTTCTTCGAAAGGGCTGCGGGTCCCTCCATCTCAGTTACCTCTCGCTGGCTCAGCCTCCGCCCGGAGCCCCTTATTCTCGGCCCCTCACCTCATGTCTGCCACCTGCGTCTGCACTGTGGCCCCCGCAGAGGCCACATCCCTCCCCCATTCTGGTCAGAGTGGCCTGGCCAGGCTCACAGGGACGGTGCTCCCTCCTGCTCCTGGCTTCTCCTCATCCCCTCTGGACCTTTCTGCCTCCCTCTGCCTTTCCTCTTTCCTCTCTGTCCCTGTGTGTTCCCACCCTGTCCCTGTGTGTCCCCCACCCGTCCTTGCGTGCCCCCCACCCTGTTTGTCCTCTAGAATAAAGATCGACATTTTCAATCCCCTCCCCCCACATCGCAGTCTTGGAGGCCCCAACTCGAGGAGCACGGTGTGTGTGTGTGTGTGTGTGTGTGTGTGTGTGTGTGTGTGCAGGTCCTGCGTTCCTTTGTTTGCTTCTTCGCCTCTGCAGCTTTCATTTTTCCCTGGGAGAGTGGAGGCACATTTCCCTTCAGGGGAGGAAGAGAGACAAAGAAAGGAATAAAACACTGTCAGTGCTGTCTTGTAAACACAGCGTGTAGTGCAGCGAGGGGCGCTCGGCGGGAGAGGGGCCCAGGAAGAGGTGGGCCGAGCAGTGGAGGAGGGGGAATGAGCTGGGTGTGGGTACCGCGGGGGGGGGGTGGGGGGGAGGTGGTAGGGGCTGCCCAGGAGAGGAGCAAATGGTCGGGGATGGAGGAAGGGGATCTAGAGGGAAGCCCTGTACCGAGAGCCAAGCCAGGCAGGCACTGGGCCCACAACATGCACAAGATATGCGTTTGTTCTCACAGAGCGGAAGAGCAGAAATGGAGCCGCAGCTTCCTTTCAAGAAGCTGCATCAGAGAGGGTGGGCGACTTGCCCAGGACTGCACAGCCAGGAATCCGGCCTGAGTCCATTGGCCTCCAGTCCTCCTCTCACCCAGCCTCTGCTGTGGGCATGAGGGCTGGGAAGGCAGATGGGAGCCACAGTATGACCTTGCTCAGCCCTCTCCCATCCCCCTCCCCCTCCCCCCTCCCCCATGGGGGCCTCACTTTCCCCATCTCCCTGGGGTTTGGGGACAGGACTGACAGCTCTGCAGGGCTGTGGGGAGGCTCAAATGTCTGCGTGCGGGTGGTCATTCGGCTGGGGCTCCCCCCCCCGCCCCGAGAGCCCACCGGGGCTGCAGAAGGCGCGCAGAGACCACCCAGTGCTGGGGGTGGGACCGGCCAGCAGCTGGCCGCAGCCTCGCAGCTGCCAGGAGCCCGCGCTACTCTCCACTGCCACCTGGTGACATACGCAGGTACTGCGGAGCAGAGCCGCACCGGCAGGCTCCCTTGGTCCAGGTTGAAGAGGGACATGCCTCCAGGTCAGCAGGGCAGAAGCCTTCAGGAAAGGGTGCTCTCCCTCAGTCCTATGGTCCTCAGGAAGCCTCGGGGCCATAGTGGGATGTGTCGGGATCTTTTTCTTGAAGCCACCACCTCTTCCAGGGAGCCTACCAGGGATTCCTCTAGAAATAAGGGGTCTCACTTCTACCCTGCAGCGCTTCACAGAGGTGGGAAGCCCATTGGACTGTGTGGTCGTGGCGACATTGGAGGTGATGAAGACCACCGTTTCCCCCTCGGGAGCACCTGCCAGGAGCCCAACTGTGGCATGCGGCTTGGCCCGAATTCTCTCTCATGCACCTGATAAAGGGCTCAGTTCTGAGCTGCTGCAGATGAAGAAGCTCGTGCAGAGAGCTCTTGGCTTCAGATACAAACTAGGGAACGAGGGCTCAGACTGTCCCATTCTCAGGAGAGGGTCCCGAGGCGTCAAGGAACGGAGACCCTGGTCTCGTGAGGCCACTGGGCCTGGGGGCTTGTGGCTGGGCTTTCAGCTCACGCTGGACAAGGGCCCTCTCTCTCCCTGGGCCTCTAGTTCCGGGAACCGTGTATGCCCATGTGCCTGGAGACACCTGGGGACGCCTCAAAGACCCTGGCATTCGGCACTGTCCAGTCTGGGGTCCCGGCTGGGTCTGTTCTGAAGGGAAGGGGTGAGCGAGGGCAGGTGTGGGAGAACAGAGCTCTGCCTGGGGCAGGCTTCTGGGGCCCGCCTCCTGCAGGTGTCAGTGTGGGGGTCTTGGGACTCAGATGAAAGGCCTAGGTAAAGTCCGGCGAGGGGTCCCTCCTGGTGAGTTTGCACAGAGGGGAGTTTGTGTTGGTAGGAGATGACCTCATCCATCAGAGGCAATGGGGGCTGATGTGCGGCCACTCCCTGCTGGCATAAACCGTCCTCCAGGTCGGACTGTGCACTCCTGCCATTCACAGCGGCCAGCTGGAGCAGGAGGGACGGAGGGGGACAGGCTGCTCTCCTGTGGGGCCGCCCCGGGCCCCAGCAGCAGGGCCCACACGATCCCCTCAGGCTGCAGAGTGCCGCCAACCTCAGCCCAGCCTGAGCCCCCCAGGCCCCCAGAGCAGCCCCTAGGCCCGGCTCATGTGGCCGGAAGTGGTCTGTATTCCATGGTCTGTATTCCACTCGCCAGGCCCACCTGTGGCCGCCCACTCCAGGAAGGAAATGTGTCCAAGGCCTGGTGGCCCGGGATGGTGGTCTTCGGTCATTTTGGCCAGAAAACTAGTCATCTGATTAAAGCCGTTTCTCATCTATTCCGTCTGCCCCCCTCCCCCCTTTATTTTGGTGGTGGTGGTGAAGGCCACTCCTGGCCGTGTTTCGGGCTTACTCTTGCCTCTGTACTCAAGCATTAGTCCTGGTGGGGTTCACGGGACCATATGGGTGCTGAGGATCAAATCCAGGTCGACTATGTGCATAGCAAGTTCCCTTCCTGCTGTGCTATTTATTGCTCGTGCCCAGAAGGGACTTGTTTGTTTTGTTTTTGTTTGTGTTTTGGGCTGGAGCGATAGCACAGCGGGTAGGGCGTTTGCCTGGCACACAGCCAACCCGGGTTCAATTCCCCCATCCCTCTCGAATAGCCCAGCAAGCTACCTAGAGTATCCTGCCCGCATGGCAGAGCCTAGCAAGCTCCCTGTGGCGTATTCGATATGCCCAAAACAGTAACAATAAGTCTCACAATGGAGATGCTACTGGCGCCTGCTCGAGCAAATTGATGAACAATAGGAGGACAGTGATATAGTGCTATAGTGCTTGGTGTTTTTTTTTTTTTTTTTTTTTTTTTTTTAGTGCTTGTTTTTTTAGACCAAACCCAGGTATGCTCAGGGATCTCCTGGTTCAGCCACATTGGACGCTGGGGATCAAACCCAGGTCTGCCATGTGCAAGGCAAATGCACTCCCCACTGTGCTGATGCTCCAGCCCTATTCAACTGCTGTCTTCAGACTGGCTCATGGATACTTGGATCTTTCCCAACACCGACAAAAGTGCACAGGGGGCTGAGGGTTACCTTTGGCGATACCCGATGGGTTGTGGGCCTACTGTTCAGAGTTGGGGTTCTGCAGTGCAGGAGTCAGAGCTGGGGTCGAGGATTCCAGCCCTTTGGCTTGTTTCCTCAGGGCTCACACTCAAGGCCACCAGGAGAGGTTTGTACTTCTCCTGATCTCACTTAACACGACACAAGCTAGTTCTATCTTGTAGTACAAAATGAATGATCTTCACTGCTCAGGGCCAGAGCGGAGATCACATGTGTTCAGGCATTTGCCTTGCACGTGACTAATCTTGGTTCCATCCTTGGCACCTTGTGTGGTACTCCAAGCCCCACCAGGAGTGATCCCTGAGAGCAGAGTCAGGAATAAGCTCTGAGTATTGCAGGGTATGGTCCAACCCCTATCATCATCATCATCATCATCATCATCATCATCATCATCACCACCACCACCATTATTATTATTTTTAATTTGTGGGCCACATCTGGAGATGCACAAGGAAGATTCTCAGTTGGGTGCTCAGAGATTGCTGCTGGCACTGCTTAGGGAACCATGGGGTGCCAGGAATGGAACGTAGGCCTCTATCATACAAAGCATATGCACTGACCATTGAACCATGTCTCTGGCCCCAAGAGCACAACTTCTTTATCCACTCCTCTGTCACTGGGTATTTTGGTTCTGAGCTTGATTGTTGTAGATAGAGCTACAATGGCATAGCAATATGAGTATCTTTTCAAATCAGTGGTTTTGAGCTCTTGGGGTAGATGCCAAAGAGTGAATTAAAAGTGGTGGTCTTTTTTTTTTGGCTTTTTGGGTCACATCCGGTGATGCTCAGGGATTACTCCTGGCTCTGAACTCAGAAATTATTCCTGGTGGTGCTCAGGGACCATATGGGATGCCGGGAATGAACCCGGGTCGGCCACATGCAAGGCAAATACCCTACCCGCTGTGCTATCGCTCTGGCCCCAAAAGTGGTGGTTTTATTTTGAATGTTTGAAAAGTCTCCACACTGTTGCCCACAGAGGCAAGGCCAGGTGACATTGCCACCAGCAGTGATGAGATTCCTTTCTCTACAGACTCTACTGGTCATTCCCATCCTCTTTGTTTGCATTTGTTTGGGGGCCAGAGCAGATAAAGCTCAGGAGTCACTCCTAGCTCTGTGCTTGAGGAAGTGCTGAGGGGTCCGGGCAGGGCCAGGAATCAAACCCAAGCCTCAAGCTTGCAAAGCCTGTGTCCAGCCTGTTGACCTATGTTTTTTGTGAAAGGCCTTTTTGATATAGGCCATTCTCGGTGGTACGTACACCATTTTTAAAATTTTTTTTAGACCCACTTTAAAAAATATTATTTTTTAATGAATCACCGTAAGATACAGTTACAGACTTACAAACGTTTGTGATTATGTTTCAGTCATACAATGATCGCGTACCCATCCCTCCACCAGTGCCCATTCTCCACCACCAATGTTCCCAATATCCCTCCCACTACCCCCCATCCCCCCACCTGCCTCTATGGCAGGCACATTCCCTTTTACTTTCTCTCTCCTTTTGGGTATTACGTTTTGCAATACAGATAGTAAGTGGTCCATAGTCTACTTTCAGCACGCATCTCCCATCCCGAGCGAGCCCTCCAAGCATCATTTACTTAGTGTTTCCTTCTTCATCCCAGCTGCCCAGCATGTGAGGCCGGCTTCCAAGCCATGGATGAAATTAAAAACTCAGTGGGCGCCCTCAACAGTAGAATCACAACAGCCGAAGACGTACACCATTCTTTGAGAAAAACTCCCCTCTCTTGCAGACAAAACTCCCAAGGTCCAGAGAGGTATGGGAGCCTGCTGGAGGTCACAATGCTCTGAGATTATTGGCTCACCCAGCTGACTCCTAGCCTCATGCTTAGCTTTGAGAAGCGCGCTCATGGTTTGTGGAGAGCCCAGCCAGGCTGCCACAACTTCCTTTCAGAAGCACCATCAGCTGTGTAGTGGCCGGCAGGAGTCCCGGCTTGAGATAGGGGCTGCGCTTCCTGGCAGGCTTCCTTGCAGGCAGGGGGGTCCCTGGATGGCCCTTGGGGCTGGCTCCCCCGGCTGCCTACCCCTGTTTCCCATGGCGCCCTGGGACCTGCAGGGGTGGTGCAAAGGTGGCAGGGAGATGGAGTGGCCCGGCAGCAGTGCTCCCCAGGGAGCTGCCTGTCGGGTGCTAATTAGCTGCGCCAGCTCCCAGGCGGGCAGAAGGGAAGGTGGCGACTCATTAGCGACTCCTTCGCCAGCACCCTCCACTTTCCCATCTTCAGGGTCCACCACCAGCTCTGCCAGTGCTGTCCTGGCATCACCCCAGGGGCTGCCAATGGCTCTGGCTGGGGCCAGGCTGCCAGGGCCAGGTAGAAGCCGACCTTGCAGGCTGGCAGACCCGTGGGTGGCTCGGGCACATGCTCAGGCCCATGTTCGCACACGCGCATGGCAGACCCTGGCAGGCGCTGGGGCTGATGCAGAAGTGTCCTTACAGACCCCATCCCCGGGAAGAGGGGTCTCCCCCCATTTCCTGCTTCCTGAATGGAAACCTCTTTCCCAGGAGCACTCATCTCAGCCTCTTGTGTGGGCTCGTGTGAGGTTGGGGGTCAGGCATCCCCTCCCATGACACGGGACCCCTCCTGCACTAATCTCAGCCCAAAGCCAGAGTCAGGGGGCTTGGGGTGGACCAGGGCAGGGACCCTGAGAGACAGAAGGGATGGGAGTTGCAGAGATGCGGGGAGTGGGGTGTGAGGGATGGACAGAGAGACGCGTTGAGCAGAGTGAGAGCTAGAAAGTCAGCCGGAGGACTGAACACTGTGTGGGCTTGGTGCACAGGAGGCCCAGGCATCCCCACAGCACACACCCCCTGAGCACTGCAGGCAGTGAGCCCCACAACAGAGCCAGGAGTCACCCCCGAGCCCTGCCAGTGCCAACCCCCTCCCCACAAAACAGAGTTTTTGGGGAGAGCCAGTGAGAGATTGGAGGGGTTCAGGCTGGGTGGGGCCGAAGGGGAGAGATGCAGAGCGAGGCCTCGGGTGGGGGACAGCTTGGCCTGGACACTTCCCCTGCTCAGAAGCCACTCACTGCGTGGGGAGATGGAGCCCCCGCTCCAACACCCCCACCCCCCTGCCTACACGGATGCTGTGACCCACCTGCTGTTGGAAAGCAAGGGCCAGCCTTGCCTGAGGGGATGCGGTTCCCAGGGGAGCCTAGCCTGGCCTCTTTGTTCCCTCGTGTCCCCTGGAGGCACATGGGGACCCCCGTGGCAGCAGGACGCAGGGCCCGCTTGGACTCTCTGAGTTGCTAAACCAGGTGGCAGAGGCCAGCCTGAAGAAACAGGGGGGGCACAGCAGCTCCAGGCCGAGTGATGGAGCATTTGCCTTGAATATTGAAAAATGCATAAATATCCATTTCCAGGCGCCTGGGTGGATGGAAATACCGAGCGGCAGCCCCAGGCGATGATTTACCGGCTCCGCCAGGCCACCAGGAGGCTTCCCGAGGAGGAGTTAGATTGCTGGCCGCCACCTGGCTCCCTTCGCTGCCACAGTGCTATGGGGAGGAGAGGGGAATCGGGGATCGGACACTGCCTGCCGGGGGCAGGATGCGGGGCCACGCCCCTTCCAACATCTCCGGCTCTGAAGGGTGGGAGGGGTCACTCGTACATGCCCAGTCCTGGATACACGGGGAGAACCAGAGGTGACCCACCCTCAGCACTGCCGGAGCAACCCCCAATCCCCCCACCCTCCCAGCTCACCCAGGAGGAGCCAGGAGGAGACAAACTGGAAGCGGGACCTTGGCAAGCCAGGGACGTCTGTTGGGCGAATCTGGGCTGTGCCAGGCTCGGTTCTCAGGACCTTTCCGCCCAACCTAGGGCTGTGCCAGTCTTGAGGGGCGGGCAGGAAAGTGGAGACGAGGGGCTGCTGGGATCGTGGGACCCATCTTTCGAGCAGAGAAGCTCTTACTCTTGGGGAAAGTGAGGAGGGAGGAGCTGTGAATGAAAAAAAATCTCTTCTTGCTCCTTACAGCTTCCAATTGGTTGTAGTGCAAACCCGAGAGTAAGGGGCAGCCAATCAGCAGGTCAGGGGGGAGGGATAACTTATCCTGGCATTGCTGCGGACCAATGGGATGCCAGAGATCAAATCTGGGTCACCGTGTTCTAGGCAAGTGTCCTGCTTGCTGTACTATATTGCTCTGGTCCTAACTTTTTTTGGTCAGTACCTGCTGCCACCCGTGTCTACCTTTTCTGACTGCAAGAGGGGGTGAGAGTTTTTCTGGTGCTGTGGGAGGAGATGGCACTTACAGAATCAAAACTGGGGCTGGAGAGATAGTACAAAGGTGAAGGGCTGCACTAGTTGGAATCCCTGAGCATCACCAGGTGTGGCCTCTGAGCACAGAGCTCTGGGTACTGCTAGGTACGCCCTGCTCCCCCAATAAACCAGCAAACCAGAAAAAAAGGAATAGTGGTGACCATGACCTTGGCGTCTGAGCTGCCATGCTTGCACTTGCGTGGGTTCACAAGGACCTCACAGACCAGCTGGCTCTCTGGTAACTCATGGGCATCTGGGTGGGTGCAACAGCTCTTGGGTCTGTTCCCTGGAATGCCACAGCGGCCACACTGTGGTGCTTGGGGTTCCTGAGCTTCTCTTCCAGGAGGGACCGGGTAGGGCTTCCAGTCCAGCCAGAGAGCCCACCCCAGGAGGGAGGGCAGATGACTGCCCATGGTCGGGGCTAAGTGAGTGCCTGCCTTAGGAGAAGTCAGGCACTGCTGACCCAAAGATGACCCTGACACTTTAGAACGCTCCCTGCAAATATGAGACTGAGACTTTGGTCCTTGGTGCTACCACATGAGCTCAGTATGGCCCCAGCAACTCTACTGTCTGGGGTGCTCCTGGCCCCCTGGGCACAGTGACAGTGTGTGCTCTCAAGAGCACCACAGTGAGGGGTATGGGCACTGAGCTGACCTCATCATTGCAACCACAACAGAGCGAGGGAGGGGAAGAAAAAGTGAGATGTGGGGCCAGAGAGAGAGAGAGAGAGAGAGAGAGAGTTCGTTCAGCAAGCAAAGCATGTGCCTGCAGGCAGCCAGCCTAGATTTGATCCCCGCTGCCACTAAGGGTCTCTGGGGACCCCCAGGAGTGAGCCAAGTGCAGAGCAAGGAGCCCTGAGCTTCCGGGTGTGGCCCCAAATCAGTTCCCCTCCCCCAAAGGAAAAGAGAAAGTGAGAAGTTGCAAAGAAACCCATCCCCCGACCCCCAGCCGCCCTCTCCAGCACCCAGCTCTCCTGTCTTGGTGCTGGGAATGAGTGGGGGCCCAGGCCAAAGGGCTTCCCAGGGTTGGCTCCTGCCACTCTCAGCCTTCTCTATGATCCCCACCCTCCTGCACACAGCTGATCCCCAGCATCCCATATGGTCCCTGGAGCGCTGCCAGGTGTGACCCCGAACACAGAGTCAGAAGTAACTGACTGGATGTGACCCCCAAACCAAAGCAAGCAATGAAATAAATAAAACCTGGGCGATTCCACCACAGAGTTTGAATTTTTTAATTTTCTTGGATGTGGAGAACCCCACCCCCAACCCTGCACCCTGGCTGAGTGCGGCGCCCCCCCCCGCCCACCCCCATGGGTCTGAAGAGATGGAACTGGTGGAGACTCCATGGGGTGGAGGCCAGAGGGGTGGCGGGGCCTTGGCTCAGTGAGCTCCTCTCCACTGGGGTGGTTGGGGTCTCTGCGCCCCAACTAGGCCAGGCCCTTCTGTGGATTTCCAGAAGGTTCTGCAGGAAGTCTCAAGCACTCCAGCTCCTTATGAAATGGGGACTCTGAGAACCAGGGTCCCTCCTGGCCCCCAGGTCCCCAAGTGGGAATGGCTGGGAGGGGGCAGGGATGGCCTCTGTCCCTGTCACTGCAGGCTTAGCCCAGAGGGCAGCTGCTCAGGTCACTGTGGTAATCGGAGCCTGCTGCTTTGGAGAATCCTCCAGCCAGAGCTAAAAGCTGAGAACAGTTTGGGCCCCCACCCCCAGTGGCGCTTCTGTGCCTGCCGGGCTGCAGAGAGCTTGCTAAAAATAGCTCCCTCCAGGCTGACGCTGGAACCCGGAAAATCCTTTTAGGGCAGGAGGGGCCCCAGCCACCTCTCCTGTGTTCAGGCTGCCCTGGCCCCCACCACCCCCAGGTGGGGAGATTATGGGGGGGAACAGAGCCCTGACTTGGCACCCCAGTCTGAAGGGTAGGGCAGACCCTGACTCTTTCGCTGCTCTGAGAACTGAGGACCCCCTTCCCTGAGGCTGGCCCCCTGTGAGCTGTCCTGGGGGGCTGAGGAAGGTATGGGGGGCCCATTGTCTATCTCTGGTCAACCATCAGATGAGCATCGACAGACTGTTGGGAGGAGGTGGAAGATGGGGTTCCCTACATGGGGTCCACACGGGCTGGAGCTTAGAGAGCGTTGGGGTGCTCCTGTGAGGAGGGGAAGCTGTTCAGAGGGATGGTCATCCTGGTCTGGACCCTCGCTCTGGCATCCACCTGCCCCATCCTTCTGTACACTCTGGAGTGTAGCCACTTGGAGCACGGGGGACCGTGACAGATTCCAGTTCGGAATGTTCCCCAGTCCAGGACATGCCTCTTGCCCGGGGCTCCAGCCAGTGTGTGTAGGTGCTGAGCTGTGAGCCATGGGATGGGGTGCATGATGGTTTCTGCAACTTCCAAGGACCCCATGGAGTCACTGTGTGCATGTGTGTGTGTGTGCATGTGCGTGCAAATGTGAGCATGTGTGCGCATGTGTGTACATCATGTGTATACACGTGTGTGTGCATGCATGTGTGTGGGTAAGTGTGCATTGCATGTGTGTGCATGTGTGCACTTTGTGTATGCATGTGTGTGCCTTGCATGTCTATGCGTGGGTATTGTATGTGTGTGCATTGTGTGTGCATGCATGTTCATTGTGTGTACATTGCATGTGCGTGTGTGTGCATTTTGTGTGTGCGTGCATACACACATGCTGCCAGGGACTGAGCACAGAGCCTCACTCCTGCAAGCATGCTCTTGGCCATGGATCCAGGTCCTGTCTCTCAGGACAGGCTGTTTCTGCCTCCTCCTTCTCTGCCCTCCAGTGTCAGAGTTCTAGTCTTGGCAGTCCCTGCACTGCTGTCTTGCCCCTGACTGGTAACCAAAGCACACTTTCAAGTGGAAAGTCCCACCACACCCGCTCCTGCTGGAAACTCCCCAGTGGCCTCCAAGAATGCAGTGATTTTAACATCAAGGTTGAAGGAGAAAATGTTACGTGAGATTCATGATGCCCCAGGTTGAGAAAGCAGAAGGAGCCGCCACCATCAAAGGCAGTGCAGGCCCGTCTAGGGGCCCAGTTGCCTCCTGGGAGGCCCTCCTGGCCCCGGCTCAGGTGCAGGAGGAAACCAAGGCCTGCAAATGTACTGAAATGAGGCCTAAGCTGCCCTGGAAAGCTGCCCACAGCAGTGCCTGTGGTGCCCTGGTATCTAAGCCCCCAGCCCCAGCCAGCGGGCCGGCATTGCTACTCAGGGTAGCAGCTCTGGGCGACGGATGCAGAAGTTCACCCCTTGGTCTGTTAGTGGGTGTCCACTCCAATCCACCTCAGATGCCAGCCCCCTGGAGCAGATGCAGCATCTGTGGGTCCTCCTCACATCCAAACCATTCTCTGCCTCTTTTTTTTCCCCCCTCTGAAAACAGACCTCAGCTACATGGAAGTGGATTCGCCACTGTGTGTATATGTGTGTGTGTGTGTGGGGGGGCGGTGTTTTAGTGAATTTGTTTGCTTACAATAATACAATTTTGTTTATAAAAGCCAACATATATGGACCCAGAATTTTGCTTTCTGGGCTGTTGAGGCTGTGCTGGGCGCTTACCTGGTTCTGTTCTCAGAGGTTAGCCCTGGCAGTGCTCCAGGGTTCTATGTGGTGCTGGAATTGAACGAGGTCCGTTCTGTGGAAGGCAAGAGTCCTGGACTCCGAATCCTCTGTGACCTGGAAGAGTCATCTGCAAACCTGTCCCCACCTGTGCTCTGCCCTGTCCCTGGTGTCCAGGGCTCAACACTTGGCTGAATTTTATGTTTGTCAGCCCCTGGTCGCTTGGAATATCATTTTGTTTCTGTTAGGATAAATTCAGTTATGCCACAGTAAGAGGTCAGCCCTGACCTTTCTCAGGGGGTTGATCCGATGAAGGTTCATGCTACGTGATCCTGCAAAGGGACAGAAGCCACTGCCCAGGGTGGCCAGGTCCGGGTCTAGTGGCTCATCTCTGGTTCTGCCTTTCAGCCCCTGGCTTGGGCTCTGCCATGGGGAGGCAGGAGAGTAAGAACCAAATAAGAATCATACACTGCTTCTGAGATGCTTCTGGCTCCAATGGGACCCAATGCTTCCATGACAATCCTGGGTGGAAGCACTTCCCTGGATTATCCTACGACTCACCCGGGCCCATACCTGGAGGATAGAACCAGAATCTTGGAGACCACGGGTAGTAGGCCATGATTCCTTTTTTGTTTTTCCCTTTTGGGGTCATTCCTGGCTCTGCGCTCAGGAATTACCCCTGGCAGTGTTCGGGGGACCATATGGGATGGCGAGGATCTATGGCGGGTCGGCCACATGCAAGGCAAACGCCCTTCCCGCTGCACTATTGATCCGGCCTTCAACCATGACACTTTACGTGCCCATCAATATGTCTTTTATTTTCATGGGTTCCCCTTCAGGGATTCTGGGGTAGGGGTGAGCCCAGTGGCAGGGTCTGATGCCTTGGTGTTTGGACCTCATGAGCTGTGTCCCAACTTAGCTCTCTCCTGCCTGCCTGCCTTAGCGGGAGGCTGGGGGCCATTGCAGAGGGAGGCCAGCTGGGACCTGCCTTTCCTTTTTCCCAGCTTGTGTTGAGATCCGGCACTGAGCTTTGCCCTGGGCTGAGTGCTGCCAAAACCAGAAATAACTCTCTCATTCACAGGGGGAACATTTCTGAGCTTCCTGTGAGGTGGCCAACTGTCAGGTTGGGAGCCCAAAGCCAGGGACTTGCCTTTACGGAGCCTCAATCTAGAGCTGACACTGTGGCAGGGACATATGCAGATTTAGGCCCGCACCATGAGGGGTGCCAGCCTCTTGGTGGTTGGACCAGGGTCCAAGGAATCGAGTCTCACTACTCACACATCTGTATGATTCTGCCTCTCTCTGTCTCCCCATCACTCCATCCACCCACCGATCTACGTGCTAAAAGTCAGACCATGTACATAAACTCTGCATTCTCTATACTGGACAAGAATTGGACACCAGATCTTGATTGCTCATTTGATTTAGTTATTTATTATTATTATTATTATTATTATTATTATTAGGCCTCTACTTAAGGAATCTGGGGTTTCTTCTGGCAGTGCTTGGGGGGGCATCTGCCTGTGCTTGGGGGGATCTTACGGTGTCCAGGATTATACCTGATGGTACGTGGGGGACCGTGTGGTATCCAGGATTAAACCCAATATGCAAAGTAGGTATGTAACCCATTGAGTTGTCTCTCTCACCCCTGGATATCATTAAAAAATTAATTAAAACAAAATTTGGGAGGCCACCTCAGGGGATGTTCAGGGGTGACTTCTAGCTAAGGGCTCAGGGGACCATGCAGAGCTGGGGAGCCAAGCCAGGTCTCTTCTAGCATGCAAATATGTGCGTCAGTTCACTGCACTGTCTCTCTAGCCCCGAACACCGTTTTTATAGATCATAAAGTTCCTGAGTTAATATTCATGCTTTAAATTCCTCTAGTTGGGGCCACATAAAAATTCCCCCAGAGAAATGGATAGCTGGAGCTTTTAGGTACTTTTTTGATTTTCTCTCTGTCCTGTCTTCTTTCCCCCTCAGTTACGGGGAAAGCAGAATATCATGATGTTCTCTCGGGAAGTTCCTGTCAAGTCTGGCCCAAGTGCTGCCAGGGCTTGGCGCTGTGGCTTCCAGTCACAATGAAAACTCTGGGGAGGCAGGCCCACCTTCTCCCCCGGGCACCTCATGGCTTCTTGTGGTGACATTCTCCAACAGCACCTACAGGCCCTGACATGAAAGGCTGTGCCGAGATGTCTGAGCTTTTGCATGAGACTGACATCATCTTCTGCAGGTGAGTCACGTCTGCACGGGACCTCAAGGCTGGCGGCATCCCAGAAGAGGCAGGAGGCCCGAGGAGGCCAGGAGTAGCTCTGCATGGGTTGGTAGCACAGCAGGGAGAGTCTGCAGAGAGCCTGAGCCACAGCAGCATCTGGAGGAGCCAGGCTGGTGCTGGGCAGTAGGGGCAGGAGGCCTGGCATTCGGGCACAGGGGTCAGCATGTACTGAAGCAGGGCCAGGATGGGACACGGTGCCTGCAGATGGCTGGGGCAAGACAAGCCCTGCTGGTGTGGCCATCCCAGGGTCCACACTCACTCCTGCACCTCCTTCTACCTGCCCGGGCTTTGGAAATTAGAGAAATCAGGACCTTGCATGGCTTAATTTTTTTGTTGTTGTTGCTTTTATGTGGGTCACACCCGGTGATGCACAGAGGCTACTCTTGGCTCCGCTCTCAGGAATCACTCCTGGCGGTGATAATGGGACCATATGGGATGCTGGGAATTGAACCTGGGTCGGCTGCATGCAAGGCAAACGCCCTACCCACTGTGCTATCACTGCAGCCCCCCAAAATAAATAATTTTTAAGAAGAACTTCTGGGAAGTACAAGATTTTAAAAAAAGTACATTATTAAATGACTGATCTAGAAATCTGAACATCCAAATAATTTGGACTATGAAAAAATAAAAATGATCAAAGACAAGGTACCAACGATTAAAGAAACAACTATTGTTCCATTAGGCCTATGAATGTGTTCTACTTTACTAAATTAAAAAAATAGAAATAACTTTGGTTATAGGAATCACCAATTAATATGGCACACATTCCGATTAGGGTTCAACAAAAATGACAAGCACCTTAGGATAAGCAGAGACCAGCTCTCAGAGGCTTCCATGAGACATGTACAACATCACATACCTCTCGGTGGACAAGTGAGAGTCTTAGGTCTTAAACAAAAACTGTCCAGGGAGTGAGACATAAAAATGACGACAGAATCTAATGATGTGCACTGTAATGGCAAACAAATGACAGAACTCTTCAAAAAAGTGAGTGTAACCTCATCTTAAGTTAGACTCATGAGACAAAGGAGATTTAGTCCTGCAGCATTATCATTTACCATAACCCTCATTAGCTTGGTTCTGATAATGGAAAATGGGCGTGAGCTCCAATAGAATAGGATAGATATTGTCTAAAGAGTTTTCTCTTTGCATTTTAATCCTCTTGATTTATGATACTGCTAATGATACAATTTCATTACTTTCCAACTGCCCACCCTCCGCCGCAGTGTCCACTTCCCTTTAACTCTGTCCCAGGTTCTCTCTGATGTTCTGTTTCTCACCTGCACACCCACCCACACTGTCCCCCAGACAAAGCAAGTCCAGTTCTGTAGACCACTGTTGAGCTTCTGTTGCCTTTGGCCATTGTCACTTACTCAGCATGCATCTTTATATCCCATATATGATAGTGATCATTCCCTCTCGGCCCCTCTCCTTTTGGCTGACTTTACTCAGTATGATTCTCTCCAGTCCCATCCTAAAGAAAACAAAGTTTCTGACAGAAAATCCTGGAAATCCCATTCATGTGGAATGCCACAAAAGAGATTCAAGAGATTTTGTTGTATACTATGGTCTGGTTAGGCTATTTTAGAAGTGTACAGGTGACCGAGGCTTTTAAAAACGGCAGTACCCTCCATGATACACTCTCAAAGTATTAATCAGTTAACACAAACATCCAACAGAAACAAAATCGGGGGATAAAATGGGTAACAACTAGGATGAAGCTATTGGAGGAGACAGGAACTTATGTACATGGTGGTTGGAGAGGCCGCGGGGATTGTTTGTTCTTTCTATTGAATTTCTATGTTTTGATCACAGAAGAAAACATGACTGGAATTTACTCAAGCAAAGCTGAAGGACTCCAGAGATGACCTATTGAAATAGTACTGTGAAGTATAATATCAT
Organism: Sorex palustris; assembly: GCA_028565675.1. Taxonomy (NCBI): domain Eukaryota; kingdom Metazoa; phylum Chordata; class Mammalia; order Eulipotyphla; family Soricidae; genus Sorex; species Sorex palustris. The sequence goes on from JAOXYA010000020.1 coordinate 14,408,671, forward strand.
TTTGGGGCACCTTGCCTGTCAACTCCATTCTGTGGGCTACGTCTAAACTTGAACATTAACTGGAAACCAAATGAACCTGGTGTACTCAGATCGCCCTTCTGCTGTTCATCACCCCTCATCCTCCTACTGGTAGACCATGCACTCAAGTACACACTTTATATATCTGAACACAGTAGTTTTCAGCCTCTCTTCTCTTCTCTTCTCTTCTCTTCTCTTCTCTTCTCTTCTCTTCTCTTCTCTTCTCTTCTCTTCTCTTCTCTTCTCTTTTCCTTTTTGGATCACATTCGGCAATGCACAGGAGTTACTCCTGGCTCTGCATTCAGGAATTAATTACCCAGGTGGTGCTCAGGAGCCCATATGGAATGCTGGGAACCGAACAGGGGTAGGCCACGTGCTAGGCAAATGCCCTACCCACTGTGCTATTGCTCCAGCCCCAAGTGTTCAACCTTTTCATTCCCCCATATTTCAAATGATCTAACGAGCAGCTCAAAGGAACTCTGTCATTTAAGTGGCTATAATGCTTTCGAGAGCCATCAGACTGGCACTGGTATGTGGACCTGCAACTAAAAGTCAGTGCGACCTACTGAACCCTCAGGACAAGATCTCAGTTGTTACTATGTTTCTCTTCTTCAGACCCTGCCCACAGAGCAGCCTTTCCTAAGGTTTGATATTGAGCATCAGATCCGGAGGTAGAACCCAAGGAGACAAATTCAAATGTTAGCTTCTTAGCCACTTCACATCCTATCTGCCTGTTATACATCGGAAGCATGCTTGTCTCTTTAAAATACATACTGGGGTAGAGCAAAGGACAGCCCTTCTCCTACAACGAACAGGCACAATAAATCAGAGATAGTTATAGTTATCATTTTTCTAAACCATGAAGTTGTTTCCTGATGAAGAATTTCCAAAATTGACGGTATTCATCATCCACCAAACAGAGAAGTACACACCAGTACTTCTTTTCATTTAAAATAAATTCTTCAGATGTAGAGAAATACTGTTAAACTATTCAAGCTAGGCATTTATAGAACAAAAGAGTTTCAAAATTCCCCAATGCCCAACTATGAAATTAGACAGAAGCAGATGAGATAGTCTCCAGTAAACCGTATAACCACTTCCTTTTAAAAACTCAGACACTGTGTCAACAAATCAAGGTACACCACCAAAGGAAAAAAAAATACACTTGAGTGGGGAGGAAAAAAAAGAAGAAAAAACAGAAAACAAAACCAGGATGCTATTATTCAGCTCTATACTTAGGTTTAACAAGAGCTATCAATCTTGCTTTTCTCGAACACTAAATTGAGAGGGGAAAAAAAGAAAAATACAGATCAGTCTTCATAACCAGAGGCTAGAAGAACTTCAAGTTCTGAAAACCTGAACTGACAATCTGAAGCCTCTTAACTCCCTGAAGAACCACATGCATTTGATTCCTTGACTTTTTTTCTTCAGTTTAATCATTTTGCTCCGTGGCCCTGCTGACAACCCTTGATGGAGTGGGGCAGTCCAGGTGCTTGGCGGACAGAGGCAAAGGTGACAACCATGCTTTAATCGCTTAAATCTCTCCAAATAATTCTCCCACCCCCCCCCCCCGCCCCATAAAGCTGGTGCTGCTTGATAGGGCTGACATTACCACAGAATTCTGAGAGAGGAGGGAAAACACACAAGCCCAAAACTTTGTTTCCTGATAGCTCGCTGTTCTTCTTCTATTTTAACTAGACTCTTTTCAAGCAAAATATATTCTGTGCAAGCAATGTAATTTGGGGGAAGGGGAGCCACACTCAGCTGTGCCTAGGGCTTATTGCTGAATCTGTGCTCACTCCTTGCAGTACTTTAGGGGACCCTATGTCATGAAAAGGGAAACGTCTTACCCCTGTACTATCTCTCTAGCCCAGCAATGACATCTTTGTCTACACTGATCAAAAAAATTTTATACATAGATCAATATTTGCATTTTCATGCTGATAATAATATGAATCAAAGAATGGTCAGTTATGGGGCAGGGATGTAGCTTAGCTGCAGAGTACCAGAGTGCACAGACCAGGCCCTGAGTTCAGTAACAGCTCTGCAGAAAACGACAATGGCTTATGGTCAATGCACACAAAGTCCAAGATGCTACTAAATGAACTGGGAGAAGGGACAGTGGTGCAGTGACATGGGATTCTGGTGGAGGCATGGAGCAGAAGCACTTCATACACAATAATATTCATAATAAAATTAACTACACATTGAATGGTGGAAGTCAGTTCACTGATTATTTAAGTATCTCGCACTCACAACCCGCTCACCAGTCAACTTCTCACTACTCAAGTGTTAAGTACTAAGCAGAAACAAAAGAGAATGTGAAGAAAATCTAATTGTGTATCACACATTAGTCAATATATAAAAAATGAAGACAATGTAAAGAAATACATTAAACCCCAATTTGGGGGCTAGAGATGTAGCATGTGCTTTATGCAGAAAGGCTCCTTCTGGGTTCTGCCCCCAACATGCATCAAAGAGCAGAGTAAAACCTATATTCACTATTTTAAAAAATAACAGCTGCGGATATCGCAAAAAAAGTATCTGTATTCAAAGGATGACACTCTGCCATACCAGTGCCAAAGGCCATCACACTTTTATCAAGGTCAAAATGTTATAATACCAATTAGACACAAATCAGATGTAAAATTCTCTTTCATGTTCTGCTCCTGTATTTTTCATAGAAAATCGGTAGAATATCAACTACCTTGCAACATTTTTGTTAAGATTATAATTAAAATATGTAAAGTACCTAAAGCAATGCCTCACACATAGTACAAGTTCAATGGAGAACAGCTACTGTGTTCAGGATATTTTAATAAAGGATAGTTAATTCCAATATAATCCTGCTTAGGGATATCATTTTTAAGGGCAATAAAGCATTTATAATAAAATAATCATTGCAAATGCACGTGGATCAGGATAGCACTCCAAAGTTCCTTCAAGTAATATTGCTGGATTATAGCACGTGAAAAATTAATACCTGGCTCCAGGCCCTCTGAATGTCCATCATCAATTGACCAGTACAATTTAATCTCTCTGATACTCTCTTTGTTCTAGCAAGACAGGTCTCATTACATTATTTGCTGTCAGTATTTTTAAAATTGGTCTGAATATATGTCAAAAAAGCACGAGGCCGATGTCTTACTCATTTTTGTATTCCTAATGCCTTCCACATGCAAAACGCAGGAGCTGGCTGGATGGATAGATAAAAGCCTACTGAGAATTCTATGCAGATAAATACCCACACCAAGTTATTCAAATAAATCCCCATGTTTGGGGGGAGGTAAACCATGTTTATTTAGTGCGCGCTCTCTCTCTCTCTCACACACACACACACACGCACACACACACACACACACACACACATCACTTAGAATCAGAAGAAAAAAAAATCTAATACCACTTAGTATGCTGCTAGAACATACAAAGAGAGCTCAGCTTTTTCCTACATGTTGACATTTATCTCTTTTACCTCTCTAGTTAGACTATTCATTCCTAAGGGAAAGGGCCAAGTTCTGAATTTCTGTGGCATAATCCTCACATCCTGAAATAGAATTGGTTGGCCCTAAGGTAGACATCAGGGAATCCTACTGAGAATTCACTCAATGTTCTAGCACAGCGGTAAGTCCCTGTTGCAGTACATGAAATAATATCTGTGCCCGAAAGCATTTATAAATCCTCAAAGAAATATTTTTCTTTTCCAAGATCAAATTTAACATCTTAAAGGGAAAAAAATCAAAATTTAAACCTAATTGTTTTGATAATAAAATATAGCTTTATCAGATAACAGAAGCCAAAAAAGAAACAGAAAAATACCTTCAAGCACTTTTTTCTCTGAAGAGAGTTTAGAAGCAGCAGAAGGAACCTGATATAGAAAATCACAGAGGAACACAGACTGGGAGGACTCTTGACTTAATCCACCTTCAGAGTGAATGTCATGTTGCGGGAAGTCTAGAAAAATTACAGAAATAATGTGGTTGAAATCCAAGAGGTAAACAAAGTTTTCGGTGCTTATGAATATGTAGGTGAGTTTTGAACCAGAAGAAGACCTATTACAATTTTACCCCAGAATAAACATACTGAGATATTTATTTCACTCTGCATAAAAATTGCAAATAGTATATAAATTGGGTTCATTATTCATATATGAAAATCAGATTTAATTTCGGTGAAGGTGATTATATAGAATTAACTATTTTAATCTTCCATTTACAAGATTAAAGAAACAGAATGTATTTATTTCCCAAACTTTCTCTTGAAGTGAATTAAAACAAAGTATTACACATCTTCCATCTTTTTGGGTAATAAGATCTTTTTTGGTAACTGTGATAATTATTTCTATTGGAAAATAAATCTGTGCTTCAGTACTTCTAGGGACGTATCAGCAGAAACCAGGCTGACACAGATTGTTACTAACCTGAGAATTTGTTATGGTAGAGAAATTCCATTTGCAGGGTTTGCCCTGCTTTCTTGGCCAGCAGATAGGGGGTGCTATGCGTGGGGTCCCCGGTTGCACACATAACGTCTGCTCCACTGAAGAGCAAAGCCATTGTTTCCAGAACGTCTGCCTTCACTACAGCTGCACAAAGAGCCTGGTTGTCAAACGAAAATAGACCTTTTAGGGGAAAAACATGCATGACTCGAGCTATAAAAACAAAACGTCTCACAATTCACTTATGTGAGGATTTTTATCTTTACTTCCTATTAAGGAAACTAAAAGTAATTATGTCTGGAAACAAGCAACAGGCACCAAAGGTCTGCCTGTGAGAATTTAAATGACAACCCAAGACCTGAAATTCTCAACTGTTTTGCTGTTGTGTGATACCAAGGTAGCTAGCCTAGTTTATTTTGTTTTAGAAGATATATTTATGCTTATACATAATAGTAGATGCAGAAAAAATTCAAAATATGGCCAATGTAAGAATGTACAATCCACAACATACTTAGCCATATCAAGGCCACGTATGTGTCATACTTACTTTCCAGAGAATCAAGATCTACATTTCTGTTGTGCTTTGGGAATCTTAGGACAAATTTAGGATGTTCAGCTTTTGTGGAGGAGTAGTTAAGGGGTGGGAGGGAAGAACAGCGAGCTCAAAACATACCCCTCCACACCAACACCTGGACGCCCCTGCACCTGCTAGACAGTCCGTGCCCCTCCCACACCTTGTTGGCATAATGGCCGCAAATACCAACTCCAGCACCCGTGCCAACTAGCAAAGGCCAAAATAAATACGTTAAACCAAATCAAATCAAATCAAACACAGTGCCGCGTGCTGGAACAGTCAAAGCAGTTCAAAGGTCTCAGTCAGCAAGCTTCAGGTGCTGCTCCACGGAGGCTGCTGCTCTCAAGGTTTTTTTATTTATTTATTTTTTTCCGATCACACCTGGCCATGCTCAGGGCTTAGCCCTGGCTCTGCACTCAGGAGTCACTCTTGGTAGGCGCTCAGGAGACCATATGTGATGCCGGGGATCAAACCAAACCTGGGTGGGCTGCATGCAAGGCAAGCACCTGACCCACCATACTAACTCTCCGACCCCTAAAGCTTCTTAAATCACAGCCCCACAACAGGGCCATACAACTGATAATGAGCAGACAAAAAAAAATGTTTAAAAAACTGGTAAAACATTTTTTTTATAATCTATTATTAGGAAATGTTTGATTTATAGACCAAATTTATATCTCCATATACTGAGATCATGTAAAAAATTTCCTGGACAAGAAGTTGTGAGTAGAAAAAGGTTAAAACCCATTCTCTCAGTAACTAGTCTGGATAAATTAAAAGTTGGGGAAAAGCAATAGTACAGAGAGAGTAGGGAATTTGCCTTGCACATGGCTAGTATGGGTTCAATCCCTGGCACCCCAGCACTGCCAAGACTAATTCCTGAGTGCAGAGCCAGAAGAAACCCCCAGCATTTCCGGGTATCCCGCAACCACCCTAAAACATCCCCATTAAAAAAAATTAATCAGAAGAACTATGAAATTTTGTTTTGTTTTGTGTGGGGTGGGGAGACCACGGAATTCAGGGCTTACTCCTTGCTCCGAGATCTCTCTGGCAAGGTCTCAGGACCTTGTGCCATTAACAAGGCAGCTGCCTTGCCTGCTATATTCTCATTCTGGCCCCTAAAGTAAAGAAATATAAAGTAGAAGCAGAGGCATAAAAAAAAAGCATGTAACAGCAACCTAAGTCAAGGGAATGCGACATCAAAAGGAAAGTAAAATCCAGAATATAAACTGCAAGGCATAGAAGATTACATATTCCTATAAAACAGAGTTCAAAATATCTATGACTACAATAAAGAAAGACAAAAGGTAGAAGAAAACTCAAGAGCTCAGGTCAAAGTCATTCCAGATAACTCAGAAAAGCTGATTAAAAAAAAATTAGTGAGCTCAAAAATAAACAGAAGATCAATATGGAGGCCTTATATAAGAAGGCAATTATTCAGTGTGTAAAAGCCTCAATAGGATTCAAACCCGAGTCAGCTGGAAGCAAGGCAAGAACCTTCTCTGCTACACTATCTGTCCTGAACAAAAGGCTTTATAAATTACAGTGTTTTTATTAAAAAAATTTAAAAATTACACCCCCAAAAAGGATGAATCTTAAGTATACCATCCTTAAGATATACTGCAGCATTATAACATTGTCCTCCCATTATTCATCAATTTGCTCGAGCGGGCACAGTAGCATTATCAGACTTGCTACTGTGTTTGGCATATCCAATACACCACAGGTAGCTTGCCAGGCTTTGCTGTGTGGGCGAGATACTCTCAGTAGCTTCCCAGGCTCTCCGAGAGGGGAGGAGGAATAGAACTTGGGTCAGCCAGGTGCAAGGCAAAAGCCCCACTGCTGTGCTATCGCTCCAGCCAATACAAAGAGGGAAATTTTCCTTTAGGCAAACTAAGTCATCAAAAGAGCAATGTAAATCAACTTAATTTATCTTGAAATTTTTAGAGAACAAATTATTTTCCAAACTGTTCCAAAATGCTACTCCCCAGGTATCCTTATCCAATAAACCCTACCACTGGAAACATATTAAAGAACTGAAAGATCATAAATCCCAGGCCAGCAGGTAAACTGTAAGATTTGCACATGGCCAACCTGGATTTGATACCCTGCACTTGATATGGTCCCAGGATCCCCTCCAGGTGTGATCCCAGAATATAGAGGCAGGACTGAGCTTTGAAACACAGGTGGGGATGACACCAAACCCAAAACATAAAACGAAAAACAAAGAACTATAGAAGAATATATACTGTATAAATAAAAACAAATGGCATAGAAAAATACATGTATTGAATAGCTATACACAGAAGAATCTCCTGACATAAAGGTATCAGAGTAACAATTTTGAAGAGGAAGAAGAAAGTCTAAGTCTGTGTGTGTGTGTGGGGGGGGGGGGTTTGCACGTGTATGCACATGCACACAGTGCAGGAGTGGATGATTAACAAGTTATCTGTTAGAAGAGAGAACACCAAGTAGGCTGCATGTAACCGTCAAGAGAGAACCTGGAATTCCTCAAAGACAAATGAAACTTCAGCAGCATGACAAACACTGCTGCAGACACTTATCCAAGTATTCTAAATTAGTTGACACCAATTCATTGATGCATTAGCAGAAGTTATATTCAGCACCCTGACCCTAAAAGAGAAACGTTGTTAAAGTTTCAAGGTCACAAGAGGCCTTGAGTTAGCTGGAAAACAGTAATGGAGTAAGAGTTATCCACTAGTGTTAATAAATCCTCAAGTGCAATGACAAAATCACTCATATGATCTGACCAAGGGAAGTAAATCAACGATTCCATCAAGAAGGCTTTCTGCTTATTTTCAAAATGCCTTGCACATATTTAAAAAGCCATTAAAATCCATGGTTATTTTCAATGTTTTAATGTTACCTTATTTAATTCTTCCTTCGTGAGAGATGCCAAGAGCGTTTTCCTGAACCTTCCTTCTTTGTACTTCTGGGTGATAAAGTTTTTTCTCTTTTCTACTGGGGAATCCATGTGCAGTTCTTCATCTTTTTTAAGATTACCAGCCCAAAAGTCATTTGCTCTTTTGTTTCCAATCACAATAAAAAGCTGAATTGTCAAAAATTAATCAGATCACAGTTAACATAAAATGAACTTCAATATGCAAAAACAGTGACCCTCACTGCATTATTAAAGCATAATCATCTTCAAAACACAAACACATGAGACATTCAACACTTAAAAAGATGAAATAAGTGTGAAAGCAGATACTATCTTAATTGGGAAAATAGGCCAAGAGAGGGATGGAGCTCAAGGGACAGAGGACATACCTCACATTTATCAACTCCTGGGCTCAATCCTCAACACTACACAAAATAAAATTAAATTAAAATTGAATAAATGCAGCCTAAGTGTCTTCTAAAGGGCTAGCCAAGAAAGAAATTGCAAACAACAAAATTGGAGCAAAGCTTTATTATTTTTGAAGCGCACGCTGAGAGAGAGTCATTTAGAAGTGGCTGAAAAAGTGCACTAATGTGATCAGGTCAAGAGAGTATACCAAAACCCCAGAAGAAAATGAAAATAGGAAAGAGCCTGTTAGACATGATTGCAGTTAATGACAAGGCAAGTCAGAATAAAGAACTGTAAGTCTTGCCAATGTTTTCATTCACTTTTCAGCATTTCATCCATGCTGTGTTAAAAAGGAAAATGAATTCTGGCTTAAAAAAAAATCCAACAAACCTCTAAAAGTAGGTATACTATTAGTGCTTCTACCACATTTTGTTTTTAGCATAACTGTACTTTGGGAGATACCCAGGAAGCTGACATTGAAAGCTACCACCATAAATAGGCTACATGGCATTTTTATAATCGCATTTATCAAAGAGAACCCATGCAGTAGATGGCAGGCCATCAGGCCTGGACTGACTCTATGTGTTCCCCACACCCAAGCTCTGCTAAGCAATCCCACAGTCCCTGAAGACTCACCTCAATAAGCTCATTGCTCCAAATGCTGGCATCCATTTTCAGACTCCTAACCTTGGAGTCTTTTGGACCTAAAGATCTATGTTGCCCTGGAGTCAAAAAGCAATTACATCTCCATTTTAATTTGTACAAAGATTTATTTTACATTTAAAGAACATGTACCAATGTATGCATATATATGCACATATATCTATCTATCTATCTATCTATATATAGATAGACATATGTGGAGAAAGAGAGAAAGAGAGGGAGAGGGAAAGAGGAGATAGGTAGATATTTTCGAATTAAAACACAACAATACCATGAAACACCACTGACCTAGCAAAGAGGGGGTTACCATCTAGGATATACAAGACACTGGTGGAACTTTACATGCAAAAAACCTCCAACCTATCAAAAAATGGGGAGAAGAAATGAACAGAAAATTCCTCAAAAAGGAAATAAAAATAACAAAAAAAAAACCACAAGAAAAAATGCTCTACATCACTAACCATCAGGGAAATGCAAATAAAAACACCAATGAGATATCATCATATACCACAATTTTTAAAAAAAAAAAAATCAGAAAGAACAAGAAGATCCAGTGTTGGCGCAAATGCAGGGAGAAAGAGACTCTCACTCATTGTTTGTAGGAATGATGACTGGTTCAGTCGTTTTGGAAAACAATATGGACATTCCTCAAAAAACTAGAAATTAAGCTCATGACCCAGCCATATCACTTCTGGGAATATATTCTGGGAATGCAAAAGTGCACAGGAGAAATGTCATCTTCATGTGTGTGTTTACTACAGCACTGCTCACAATAGCCAGAAACTGGAAACAACCTGAGTGCCCAAGAACAG
>JAOXYA010000020.1:14605786-14617530 GCA_028565675.1 Sorex palustris
ATTACTATTGTTTATATATACATATATATCATTAGTGGTCATTCTATATTGTTTCTTAGGATTCCTGGAAATTATTTTGTCTGGAAGAAAAAGAGGAAGATTTTTTGGTCGATATAACATTTCAAGACAATTGCCTAAGAAATTTTATTCCAGGACAGTAGGTAATATTCACATAAAGAGAAAACGTAGATTGGCAAAGTCATTGTATACTCAGGACTACACAGGTTTTTAACTACAATATTTATTTAATATTTCACATTAAGTACCTGATCATTATTAAAAGTTAGAAAGATGATTAGCAGTAGTGACCATAAGACTTATTTGTTGGCTCACTCAGATAGGAATTTATGTCCAGTGATAGATGAGTTGAAAAAGAAGCTTTGGCATATATACACAGTGGAAAACTACACAGCTGTAAAGATGAAATAATGCAAATCACTGCAACATGGATGGAACTGAAGGGTATCATCCTAAGATATACTAAGTCGGAGGGAAAAGATCAAACTCCAGATGATCCCATGGACTATATCTATGGACTATAGTGAGGTAAAACAAGGGAATGGATGAGTAGTGATAAACCCTTGACCTCAGATTACAAAATGATCAACACATGGGGCATGAGGTAATGAAAATAGAACAGGGAAAGTGGTGGTGTGTTTTGGGTAGTGTGGTGTGTTGGTTGGTTTGTGCAATAATGATAAACTTTAACACTATTGTAAACATGTTACCTGAGCAATAATTTTAAATGATAAACAGGTGGATCTTTATCTTTCACCGAGTAAGTCAGGCACAGACTGATCGGTTCTATTATGGGACTCAGGCAAGGCATCCTTGAACGACTGCACAATCTTACACAATGCTGTGACTGTACAATGATGATGCTGAAGTTGCAGTAACTTATTACATCAAAAGCATAAATGCTAACACTGAAGAACCACATCAACTACCATAATTTTTTAAAAATTAAATTAAAAAATTATTTCTCCTAGTAACACTTTGACTTTTATTCTAAAACAATGGTCTCCACCGGGACACTATAAACATTCCATTTCCCAGAAAACTGCTAGTTTAAATAAATAAATAAAAGTAAATAAATAAGTAAGTTAGTTACATGTATGGTGGGAAAATATTCCATGTAGCTTTCTAGGACAAAAAGTAAGAAAATCAAATTCAATAGAGTTGAAATCTACTGATAACATATTCCTGGATAATTTTAAGGAATCATGCAATATTCTGAGCTTTGTCATTTTCATTCCACTTACAAGCAGCAATGACCTTTCCTTCATTTAGGTTATTCCTTTCCATTCTTCCATGGTCTGTGCACCAATCATGCTGTGCTTCCTTTGGTTCTTAATTATACCAAGTTCTTCTTTACTTTAAAATCTTTAGTTTGCCTTCCTTGTAAACCCTTATTTTCTTCCCCTTTGCTCTTTTCTTTCCTAATTTCAGCTCACCTATACATCAAGTCTTAACCTGATTTCACGTCTATAGGGAAATCTCTCAAAGTAGTGTTGTAGATAGTGTTGCAAACTCAAGCTGTGCTTTTGCCTTTTCTTCCACTGATAAAGATTGAATTTAGGGCTATACACATGTATGGCATGGGCTCTATCACTGAGTCACATCCTACACCGTTATTTACACATTCCATTACCTTAAGTTGTACATTCTATTATCTTATATAGTTCATTTAATATTATAAATTTTCATGGTACCTTATTTGTATACTAGGAGGATTTAAATCCCCTACTCTAAAACAAAGAATCTGAATGATTTATGTTCTCAATTAATACCTATTGTTGACTTTTATATTCTCTTCTAGTAATTTGCTAATTTTAGGTTTTCTTAGGGCCATGTCTATGTTCAGTATAATAGAGATGGTACATCAATATTCTAGAATCCACCCTTTCCCCTTGAGAAGTAGGCTTTGTGACCTCATTCTACTTTTCTGAGTTTATAAAATATCCTTTATATCTTCATTGCCACAGATGTTGGTTTTGTTGTAATGCAATTAAACATGAAACAATTAAATGATGCATAAAGAACATGAATGTCAGATTAGACTCTCAAACTCATTAGCCGACAGTACAATGATTACTCCAAGAGGGTATATTTTTGAGGAAACAAATAGTCTATGTACTTTCCACTTACTTCCTGTCTCTTTATAGAAGCAAGTGGAGTAGTGCTTCATTTGCTTCAATAGTCATGTTTCCAGAAACTAAAGGAAAAAGATCTCATCAATGCTATTTTATGGTCAAACTCATTTCCTAAATTTAGAAGAGTCTTGAAATTGATGGTATATCAAGCTGTGAAAACTAGTCAAGTGATACAGGAAAGTATACAATTAGGGTTGTTTCTGGTAGGCCTAGACACTAGGGAATTAAGGGACATAATCACCGGTCTTGAACAGCAAGGGTTGTACTCTTCAGGTAATCGACATCATTGCATCCTAGTCAAGGTTATTTCATGCAAAGAAGAAATAAGAAAAGAAAAAGGCAATAAAGATGAAATAAAACAAAACCCTTCAGGAGTTTGAAATACGAAACTTGTAGCTGACAAGATTAACTTTGGGATACATATTTAGCTTCAGTTAAGTGGTGACCAAAAAATATAACTTTATTTTCATATTCACTTCAGTATAATGTATTATAATGAATTTCTGGTGTCTTAGGCACATGCTGAGTCTCATTATTTCTTCTGTTAGCTATAGATGCTTCTAAAGTCTAATGTTCCATGTGATTCTTCACAAGTTGCTGGACCTTACTGAACCTTGAAACATGTTTTTATTTGTTAAGGGATCATTTTCACACTGAAGTCTTGAGTTTATTTTTTTTGTCAAACACTCATATTCTAAATAAAAATTAGATAAATATCCAAAATACTACTTGAGAAACAAATAATATTTTACCAACTACTGGAAATTCTTTAATCCAGTTAAGCTTACATAAAATTAACCATCACAAGCCTCCATTTTTCTGGCAATTATAACAATCATGAACAAGTTAAAAATATTCTCTGTTTTTGACATAGTAAATAAAACTTTTTAAGGTTTTATTTCTCTCTCTTTGTGCCACAACTAAATTCCTTAAAATGTACATAAAGGCAAGGCATCAGAAAGTGTACTTGATCTTTATCCATCTCTCATATTTATGGGCATTAGTAGAGAGAGTTATACCTTGATCCCATTTTTTAAGACATCAACCCATATCATTCTAAGTGTTCCTCATACTTCTTGATCTTGGTGTCTCTGAAGGTTTTGGTTCAACTCTTGAAAAACATATATCTGGTTTTTATGGAAATGATCAAATAAAAGAGAAGAAAAATGTATTTTAGAAGAGGTAAGAATACATATAGAGTAATGCCTTTAAGTATCTAAAGAGAAGAGAATACTAGAAGTCGAAGGGCTTGTCTGTGGTGTAAGATGTGAAATTAAACATCAAAAAGAGTGGAATTGACCTCTAGCAACAGAAGAACAGCATCATTATACAGGCATCTGTACAGAGAAGAGAGTAAATGTGTTCATTGGAATTTGTCTACATTTCCTTTCTAGGGGCTGGAGCAATAGCATAGCGGGTAGGGCGTTTGCCTTGCATGCAGCCAACAAGGCCGATACAGGTTCTATTCCCAGCATCCCATATGGTCCTCCGAGCACTGCCAGGAGTGATTCCATAGTGCATGAGCCAGGAGTAACCCCTGAACATCGCCGAGTGTGACCCAAAAAGCAAAAAAATAAATAAATAAAAATAAATAAATAAATTTCCTTTCTATAACTTGCTTTTTCATATGAAATAAAAAGGAAATTCATAAATGTAGTGGAGCAGATAGGATATGAAGCCAATATGAGAAATTACTTTTAAAATCAGTAAAAATGTCATATAAAAAAGTGGAAAGAAAATGGACTAGGGCTTTCTGGGAATAATCCAGTATGTGTTTTTCCAAACTTATTCCAGGAGAGCCTTTTGCGTCGCAATGAGACGTCACTGAGGCACTGAGGGGGATGCTCAGAGACCTCCGAGGAGGGGGTGTCACGATCCTGTCACCTGGGGAACTCACCCTGTCCCAGCATCAGCAGACACACTTCATCAAATGACACCTGTAGCCAGGGAGAATTGCCCGTTGACAGCAGTCACCATTCTGGACCCCCCCCCCAAACCGCAGTATCTGATTCCAGATCCCCCCACCCCTCACCCCCAGGCTCCAGGTGGGGGAAAGGAGGCTCAGGAGCTGATGAGTGTTTCTGCTTAAGCTCGCAGGGCTCGGAATGCAGCTGTGCGCGCCCTCCGGTCCTGAAAACCTTCACCGTCTGCTCACAACCAAATCCTGACTGCTTGTCAGTCGAGGAAATCGAGGCACAGGCTGAAGTAGGCGCTCAGCATGTTGGAAGAGAGGGGCCCGGTGGGGGTTGGCTCCCCTCCCCAAGATCAAGGCCCAGGTTCCTGGAGAAACCCCCTCCCGCCCCTGCCTCCACCTGTCACTTATGCGCTCTCCACAGCCTGGGGCCGTTCCCTCGCGCGGTCCCCCCCAGCAATCCGCGCAACCGCCTCCAGACTGCGCAGCGGGATGGGGTGTGGGGGAGAGGAAGGGGGAGATGGGGTCTGGGGGAGAGCAAGCGGGCCGGGGTGGAGGAGGCGCTCCCCAGCCTTCGAGGTCGCGTGCGCAAAAGAGGAGCCCGAGCAGCCGCCTCGGACTCCGAGCGCACGATCACGTCCGCCCCGAAGTGGGGAAAGGGGCGGCGGGGGTGACCCGTCAACACCTTCCCCCTCCCCGGGTGGGGACCCAGAGAGGCCAGCGCCTCAGGCACCGAAGCGGGGGGTCTCGGCGGCCGATCCGTCCGTCGGAGGGTCAAACTTTCTGGCTCGGGGCTGGGGCTCGGGCTTTAACTTCAAACTCCGCACACCCGGGGCCCTCCTCGTCGGCGCTGCCGGAGTGCGTCCCGGTTTCCCCTTGGCGCGGGGGTGACGGTTCCGGGGTGCCCGAGGCCAGATACGCGGGGGCGGCGGAGACTGTCTAACGGCCGCCTCGGGGAACACGCCCCGGGACGCGAATCGAGGGGAGCCCCCGGAGCCCGCGGGCCACAGGCGCGCTCCGGAGCAGGCGGGACGCGCCGCAGTCCCCTCCGGACCGCACGGCCGCCCTCCCGACGCTCCGAGCCCGGGCGCCCCGCTCCCCCGCGGGGTGTGGGTGCCGGGGCCGCCGCAGAGCGCTGAGCGGGGGGCCGGGACCCCCTCGCCGCCCCTCCCCAGCGCCGCCCCCGGCCCCGCGCGCCTTACTCGGCTCGGCCGCCTGGTTCCGCTCGGTGCGCCGCGCGGCCGGCTCCGGCTTCGGGTCTGCCGGGGTTTCCCGCTCAGGCACCGGCTCCCACGCGGGGTCCGGCTCGGCGGCCGCCGCGCTCGGGCTCCGGCGTCGCGGGGGGCGCGGCGCGTAGGGGCGGGCCGGGCCGGGCCGGACCCGGACCGGGCCGACCGGGGCGGGGCCGGGCTCTAGCCGCCTCCCTTGCCCGCGAAGCCCACCGTCCCTGCCCCGGCCCGGGGGGTCTCCGCGGTCGCCCCGGGTTCCTGCCCTGTCGTACCCTCGTCCGGCCGCTCGCCACGCCACGTCTGCTCCGTTCGCGTGCCCCGCGCGGCCGCACGCTCGCAGCTCCGACTGTGCTGCGCCCGCAGCTCCCGGGCTAAAGCGACGCAGGCAGGACTGGCGCGCGGGTCATTCTAGAGACGGGGAGGGGGGAGGGATTGGAGGGGGGGAACTCGGCGAAGGGGAGGGCCCAGCCGCGCCCCTCAGTGCACAGCCAGCCCGACACCCACACAGCAGCAGGCAGGCGGGGCAGAGAGCTGCAGAGAGGCCAGTGCGCCAGCCTGACGCAGGAGGCTGGACGGACAGACAGACCCGCAGAAGACAGACAGGTGTGGGTCGAGAACCCTGAAAGGCCGGAGCAGAAACAGGAATGCACACACACACACATACACAAACACACACACACAAACACACGCGTGCGCGCGCGCGCACACACACACACACACGGGTGGACAAATGACATCTCCCAGGAAGGCCGGCCAGACTGGTGGAAGAGAGACGAAGGTGGGCTCTTGGAGACCCCTGCCATAGCCCCCGGGAAGGCAGGTGTACCCAGCAGGGTTTCCTGTTCCTAGTGGACAGCAGCCCTGTTCTGGCGCTTGCTCCCCAGATGTCTGCTGGTCCCGGTGAGGCCTGCTTCTCCATAGTGACCCACTCACCAATTTCTAGCCCCCCGGAGCCCACTATACACCCACCCCTAAACCCTGCATACCCAGAGCTTGGCTCTGACAAAGAATGCCTGTCCCTGTAACCACATCTGGCTGAAGCCAGGGTTCCTGGCTTCCAGATCTTTCTATCCACGCTGTACTTTGGGGCCTTGTGCATTTTGGGGCTCCCTGACACCCCCTCGCCTCTGTTTTCTCATGTCAACAGAGTTCATTGCCACCCAGACACTGGAGGGAAGTGTTTATTCAATCCCTTTCAGGGGGACCCTGTTTTGGGCCTGTTCCAATTTTGTTGATGGCAGCTAGAAAATGGCTCATAGAGATCAAACCAGGCCCCCAATGCTGCCTAGGGACCATAGGGGAAGCAGAGAGCTGGGACAGGGGCATGGAATTGCGGGGGGGGGGGTGTCCTTGACCTGACAGGGGTGAGCAGGTACAGGGAAGCTCTGGAGGAGAATCCAGTTCTCTTCCATCCCAGCCCCGCCAGTTCCTCTGCAGGTCTTGGTTTTCCTGGATAGAGGCAGAGGGAACTTTGTGGGCCCTAGGAATGGGAAGGGGGTGATGCAGGGGGAGTGAGGCCAATGCCCTGCTTCCCTTGGTGACAGATCCTTCTAGCCTCCCCCCCAACAGTGGGGGACAGGGTGGGCCCAAGTCTGAGGGTTCCAGCTCCATCTGAGGCTGATGTGGGTACATTGGTGCCAGGCTGGGGTGGGCGTGAGGGTGGATGGAGGCAGAACAGAGGGCGATGGTGCTCAGTCCTGGGAGACCCTCCATCAAGGCCAGGCCTAATTTTATAGATAAACAAGGACCAGAGAAAGAAGGGGGAAATCAGGCCCAGAGGGCTGGGCTTGGGGGCGCCAGGGCTCCCAGGTTACGATGGACAATGTCACTGCACTGCTCTGTAAATGTGTCTGACACCTGTAGAGTCTTACAGGGGGATGTTTTAGTTGTTTGGTGGCAGTTTGTGGTGTGTGTGTGTGTGTGTATGTGTTGTGGTGAGTAGCACATGTGGGTAGGGGGCTTACTTGGAGTCCATCCCTGTGTTCACTACAGCCTTAGAGTTTTTATGTTGGGTGGGTGCACCTGACTTGTCCTTCTCATTGGAACTGGCTGCCACTGGCCGGGTGGTGGCATATCTAGTTTCCTGGAGTTGAATGACGACTCTCTTTCTACCCATTCACCAAACCATCTTTGTGTGGGAGCTTGGGGAAACCCCGGGAGGGAAGAGAAGAAGGTAAATTCAGGTCACTGCCAGCTTTGGACTTTGTGTCCATTTCTCTCGTTCATGTCCGTCCCTCCCCTTTTGCAGCACTGCTCTGGCCAGGGAGGCCACTTGCTGATGGTCTCTCTGACTTGCTTTGAGTGGGGTGGGGGTCCTTGATGTCACCAAATGTCTGTGCCATCTAGGTTGTGACTAGCTTTGCTCATTTATAGACAAGGCTGCATTGAGCATCTCTGGGGTAGGTCGGTCCAGCCTATGATTCGTGACACAGTGGTTAAACTCTCCCTCTATTCTTGTTCTTGAGGCTTCCACAAGAGGTCACACTGACTGGGTGACATCTCTGGGGCACAGAGGTGTGTGGGTTCACTTATTCAAAAGCAGAGTAGGGAGGCTAGACAGAAGAATATCCAGAAGACACACAGTACCCTCTCAGGACTGTGAAGTGTTCTGTGAAACCCCAAAGGGACAGACTTTGGGGTTTGTTGCTAGGATGCTCTAGAGTTGTATGTCTCAACTTTTGGCCCCCTTGACCCCATTTCTACCCTGTTTCCTTCCTGTGCCTTTCTCCCCTCTGTCCTACCAGTTATCCCCCTACTCTTGTGTTGTGGACCCCAATTTGCTTGATTTTCACCTGTGACCCCCATTTTAGAATATCCTGGGGTCTCCAGGGGGCTGAGTTACGCCACCCCAGAGTTTGGTTAACGTCTTTTTATTGGGGGTGGGGGGATCTGATACTCAGTGTGGAGAATGGGAATAGAGTTCGTGGACTGTTGAGGTACTGGACTGAAGCCTACCCCACCTGGGAAAGATCCTTTGTCTAGAATCAGGTTGGAAGCTTCCTGCCAGGCTGGATTTCATTCTACTCTGAGGGTCCTATGCCTGGGGTTTGGGGGTTGGGAGCATCTCCTAGTCTCTAGTCTCTGAATCTCTGCACAGATGAGGACAATTGAGCCCTCCTGGCTGGGGACAGGAGGGCAGCTAAGTACTGGGTCTCCAGAGGCCACTCTTTGGGGTCTTCTCATATCCCTGAGTCTTTTAGTTCCCCTGCTAGTTAAGGAGATAAAATCTTTGACATGCTCCTTATATGCTTGTAGAATAGTCATGGATAGAAACGCTATCCTCAGGCTCAGGGGGCTGTATCAAAGGGCTAGAGCGCAGGGACTACAGGAATTCCTGGTCCTTCCTTCCCTGTAAGGCACGAACTATCAAGTACCCCCAGAAAAACCTCCCACCACCTGGACCAGCAACACAGCAGGAGTAGCCCTGAACCCCAGCAATGTGACTTCCCAAACCTACCCTTTAACTATGGTAATAGTGGGGTTGCAGGCAGGTGGGTCTGCTTTTCCAACTGGGGAGCTTTATCTTTAATTGGAGACATGAGAGCATGGACCCTTGCAAGACCTTTTCCTTTTGTTGAAACGAAAGAACATTGGGGGCTGAGCTGAGTCAATCCTAGAGGACTTTGGGGAAGAGGGAGGGTGGGGAAAGATTTAGTGCAGGAGGAGTGGGACTGCAGGACCTAGGGCAGAGCATGGATTCTGGAAGGAGCGTCCTCATTGTTCTGGTCTGTTTAAAGTACCTCCCTCCCACAGCCCCCAATCTATCTGCCTACTTAAGGGGGTTGGTTGAAAATTTGCATTTAGGGCTGCAGGTTTACTTTAGGCTAAGCTGTCCAAAGGGTGAGCAGAAACTTCATCCCTTCTTGCTGCTGGACCCAGGCCCATCAGGCAGGGCTGTGTAGTGACTACACCCTCTCTCTGTCAACCATTCAGCCTGCGTTAACTCTGTCCTCCAGAACCCTGTAGAAGGGACCGTGTTTTTTCCATCTTTTTTCATCTGTAGCAGGAAGGTTTATTGATACCTAGTATCATGATTAAGATTCTCTAACCAATGAGGGATAGAACTCAGGTTTACAGCCAAACCTGCTCAACCTTCTCAGAACCAGAGAATGATGATGGACCACTCAGAGAGACATCAGAGATAAAGTCAGAAGGACTTAGCAATTGGACTGGGCTTGAAGGAGTTTAGCGAGTCAAGATGAGTCCTGAATATCTCTTTTTATAAACGATGTTTTCTGAGGAGCAGAACCCTGGAAAGGAGTCAGGGTAGGGGAAGAAGAATGTAAGTTTGATTTTATACATGCTGAATTTCAGACTCATTAGCAGACAACAGAACTGTGAGAGAAATCCACCAAGAGGACCCAAGGGCTGAACACCAGATTTCAACAGGTAAGAACTGAATCATCTTGGATACTTATCCAAGAACTGATTCATCTAACTATCCATCTATTATCCCACCCATCCTCCCATTCAAAATACCCTTTCTTTCTTCCTATCATTCATCTACCCACCTAGACATCTCACTTAATGAGCTATCTATGCTACTCTCTTCCAGTTCATTTACCTGTCCATCCACCCATCTGTCCACCTCTCCATCCATCTTTTCCATCATGCCTCTTATCTCTGCAGCTCCCAATCCCCTCACAATCCATTTCTTATTGTTCTATTGTCCTAGTTATTCAACCATCAAGTTATATATACAAACCTCCTATTACCACACATATATCTATTCATCCATATATCTAATTTGCCTTCAATGTTTGAGGCATCCCATACACACTAGATACATCCCCTACACACTCGATGCATCCCAAACACACTTGATGCATCCCATAGACACTTACTAATGCCTTACACAGGCACAGCACTTGCTGTGTACTGGTGAAAAACTGAAGCAGAAAACCAGGTTGCTTTCCTTAAGAAGCATGTGAATGGTAGGAAGTGACAGATGTGTAAACAAATGGTTGCAGAATGGTAAATTTTCTGAGTCATATGTGTGCAAAGAAAAGACACTTAACCCAATCTGTGGATGTTAGAAAAGACATTGTTGAGGTTCGCTCCTTGAGTTCAAGTCCAATTAAGATCTTATCAGGTGGCTGGGATGCTTTGATGTTGTTGGGGAGTCGAACGAGCACATATGCAGTGGTGATGCTGCTGTTGAGAGATCAAGAGGCTCCAGGGACACAGACAACTTAGAGCATTGAGAATAATGTTGAGTGTGATTGAGTGATATGAGAGAAGACTGGAATAGTAGAGTTTCTGGACAATCTGGAGTGTTCTCCATGTCAATAATTAATTATCTAACTCTCCAGACACCAACCAGAAGTACAGCAATTCAATTCTGACGTTTCATATGTGGAAAGGAAAAATATTTGTCCATTTTAGTTTAGAACTTTTAATTTTGGTAGTAATTAATAATAGTCAATGTGAAGTGTGGTTTTTTTTAAATTTGGGGGCCACAACTGACAGTGCTCAGTTTACAGCCAAACCTGCTCAACCTTCTCAGAACCAGAGAATGATGATGGACCACTCAGAGAGACATCAGAGATAAAGTCAGAAGGACTTAGCAATTGGACTGGGCTTGAAGGAGTTTAGCGAGTCAAGATGAGTCCTGAATATCTCTTTTTATAAACGATGTTTTCTGTTACTCCTGTTTCTGTGTTCAGGGATTATTTCTAAATATCCCGGTGCTGGGAGGTGTTGAGGTTTTAGGGGTTGGCTATGTGCAAGACAACCTTACCCACTGTGATGTCTCTTAAAACCTAACTTGAACTATTTTAAGCAGAAAAGGAGAATTTGCTAGAACCCTATTCTGGGCTCTTTGAAGTTCTGGGGTTAGGGCCAGAGTAACAGATGGGACCCCAGAGAGGACTCCTCCTCTGATCTCTGCTTAGTCTCATAAATTTTTCTATGATTGCACAAATATTTCTCCATTATTTACATAAAAAAGTTTACACTGCAGCATGGGATTAGTTCACAGTACCTCAATTGTAGCCTCTCGATCATCTTTCCATGGCAAATGTGATTTTTTTTCTTTTTGAGTCATACCCGGTGATGCTCAAGGGTTATTCATAGCTTTGTACTCAGAAATTACTCCTGGTGGTGCTTGGAGCACTGTGTGAGATGCTGAATATTGAACCTGGGTTGGCTGCATGCAAGGCAAACGCCCTACCTGCTGTTCTATCGCTCAGGCCCCAACAAATGCAAATGTTTAAGAGAAGCTTATTGGTTGAGATGTACTGCTGGTCCAATTAACAGTTACCAAAGGGGTGAGAAAACATGGCAGCTGTGGACATATGTATGTCAGAGAACACAGGGATTTGTGAGCTGGTCAAAAAAAAAAAGCCCAAGATATCTCTTGTCAGTAACGTCTCATTGGAGACTTTGTTGTTACTGTGTCTGGCATACCGAATACGTCACGGGGAGCTTGCCAGGCTCTGCCGTGCGGGC
>JAOXYA010000020.1:14684632-14696030 GCA_028565675.1 Sorex palustris
AGGTAACAACTTTATATAGCTAATGCTTATTCTCAAATACTTACTATTCATGATTTCAACCTCAGATCATCAAATTCTCTGGCAGATGACATCCTGTTTATTATTTCATTTCTACATCTTAAGCATAAAAGGACTTAGGTGTGGATAAAGGCAGAAATAGTAGGAATAGCTCTTCAAAGGACGAATAAATCATT
This sequence comes from Sorex palustris, assembly GCA_028565675.1. Taxonomy (NCBI): domain Eukaryota; kingdom Metazoa; phylum Chordata; class Mammalia; order Eulipotyphla; family Soricidae; genus Sorex; species Sorex palustris. The sequence continues at coordinate 14,684,827 of JAOXYA010000020.1, forward strand.
GAATTCTTTATATTTTGTAAGTTCTGGCAGATTTCTTAGTAACTCAAGGTACAACAAACTCTCAGGGCCAAAAACATTAGTCGAAGGACATGGAAGTGGTGATAGGCCATGAAGGGTAGAGATCTTGTTAATCATGTATTACTAATTAAGGTTTAAGAACAACAAGAGGCCCGATAGATGAACAAAAATTTCAGATTCAGAGAAGGCAAACATTTTTCAATTTACTCCCCTATTTCACAGATAAAGAAATTGAGACCCAGATAATTAATATAACTTGCACAATGTACGGTCAGCAAATGCCAGAGCTATGATATGAACCTAAAATTATCTGAACATCCTAATAGTTACTAGGCAAAGGCTGTGGCATTTACAAAGCTGTTCAATGTAGGGATTGCTAAGCTTTAGTGTTAATTTGGAAACATTATAAAATATGGAAAACCTGGTAATGGCAGTTAATGAACATTTAGGAGAACACTGTGATTTCCATATAAGAGATTATAAGGACAAAAATGGACAACAACTAATGAAGTTTACTTTGCTACTAAACATAAAAGTAGGCAAATTATACTCCCAAAGAGACAGATTTTGTTGGACTCCATTTCCATGTAATATTACTGGGCCAATCACTATTCTTGATAAAGAGATATGGCAATGAGTAAGGAAGAAAACATCATTGCCATTTTGGAGCTTATATTCATGTGATGAAGTGACTTATTATCTATGTGACCTTGACTAAATTTTTTAACTTTTCAGGGGTTCAATTTTTCACCTACAATATGTCAAGAGTTCAAGTGAAAGATTTCTGTGAGGATGAAATTATGCAATGTATATTAAAAAGAGCCAGAAACAGTGGCTTTATATTAGCATACTGTGTGTAGTCAGCCACAGTTTACTAGTACAATTTTATTTTAATTGCAGGCAACAAATGGGGCCTATACTGTAGGCACATTCAAAGTGATATGGCAGAAATTGGCAATTATGACTCAGAACTGTCCTTTTATATTTTATATGATAAACTCCAAACTCCTGGTAGGTTTAGCACCTGTTTCAAGTGCTATTTGTTCAGTGTACAAGGAAGTGATTTTTTTTGGGGGGTCACACCCGGAGATGCACAGGGGTTACTCCTGGCTCATGCACTCAGAAATTACTCCTGGTTGTGCTCAGGGGACAATATGGGATGCTGGGAATCGAACCCGGGTCGGTCGTGGATGAGGCCTTGTGTTTGATTCCTGGCACCATGTTGTCCTCAAACACCACTGGGAGTTATCTGACCCTGTGCACTGAACTAGTGGACCACTGGTTATGGTCTTCGAGCAGCCAATCAACAAGCAATCACTGAAACATATACAGAGCAGAATATCTAAAAACTACTACTTCTTCAAAACTGTGTGCATGCCTGTGATAAAACTCAGCATTTTTATTTCACGATGTATACCCATGTGAAATGGAGTCAAGTGACTCTCGAGTGTCAGAAGTATGTGCATAGTATTTTTGTTGATAATATGTGAACTGCAAACGTTGAACAGTTGAATGGATAAACAATGTGTGTTATGTTCAAATTCTCGAATTCTACACCAGCACAAAACATAATGAACCATTACCATATGTAGTAGCATGATGACTTGTAAAAGGTGAAAAAGGGGCCCAGAGTGATAGTACAGCAGGTAGGGATTTGCCTTGCATGTGACTGACTTGGATTCGATCCCTGGCATCCCATATGATCCCCCATGCATCACCAAGAGTAATTTCTCAGTTCAGAGCCAGGAGAAACCCATGAGCATTGCCCCGGGTGTGATCCAAAAAGCCAAAAAAAAAAAAAGAGAGAGAGAAGTTATATTCAAGGTAATACTATTATAATTTGAATATGATAAAACTAAGCAATAAAAACGAAAACAGTGTTTGTCTCTGGACACAGTGAAAGCAGAAAAATAGAATCTTTATGATAGTAAAATTATGCCCCATTTTTGTCTTAGTATTGGTTTTCCATTTATGTCAAGTGCAAAAAAAAAGAAAGGTGACCTAAATCACTTGGGAGAAGCTGATAATGAGCAAAGTTCAAAGAGAACTTTGAAGTTTTCTGAAAGTGGTGATGACAAATGTATATACAAATATGAAGAATTAAAGGTGTATCCCAAAAGTTTGCATGTTTCAGGAGAGAGTTCAAAAGGCTGGAGTGTATCAAAGTGAAGGGGCTAATCAGTAAGTCCTGATTCTGATCCCTAGCACCACACAACTCACTGATGTAGCCATTGTGACCGCCAGCACTGATGGAAATGTAGCTCAGTGGTAGAGCACTGGCCTTGTGTGAGAAGCAGAAGATTCCTCAGTATGACCATAGAGCGACAGCACAGCAGTAGGGCATTTGCCTTGCACGCAGCCAGCCCGGCCGAGCCGGGTTCAATTCCTCCGCCCCTCTCGGAGAGTATCTCGCCCTCACAGCAAAGCCTGGCAAGCTACCCGTGATGTATCCGATATGCCAAACACAGTAACAACAAGTCTCAAAATGGAGATGTTACTGGGCCCGCTCGAGCAAATCTATGAATAACGGGAGGACAGTGTTTTTTGTTTGACCATAGAAAAGAGGAGGAGGAGGGATGTGAGAAGCAGCTAGCTCACCTCACCCTGGTTGTAAAGACTGAAGGAGACAGCTCAGGCCAGGAAGGATTTATGACCTAACTGAGCTAGTTGGTTGAGAGTACCAGTTGGTGGGAAGCAGCTCAGAGCTGAAGAGTCAGGAGTCAATACACTCATATCTTATATCCTGTGTCTAGCTGCTAAGATGCTTTCTTGATGTATGGGAATGTTTTGCTTTCTTGATGTATGGAAATGCCTTATTTTCTTTATGGGAATTGGGAATGTCTTCCTAATTGGGAATGTTTTCTTGATATATTGTTCTTGTATGCTTTTGTTCAGTTATAAAACGTTTGAAGATATTTCTGCCTTTGGAATTGTTTTTCTTTGTGCCTGCTCCTGAGGCCTGCATGCCCAGGATGGCTATAAAAACCCTTGGCTGTCGAGCTCCGACCTGAGTCAGGATGTGATATTGTTAGGGTCCGAGCTCAGGACAGCCTCACCTGTCAAGGAAAACACTGAGAGACCAAGTCCATGCAAAAGAGGTTTATTCGAGCATGCTCGGGCTCACAGCATGACAGCAAACTGTCAGTGGCTGAGAGCCCCGAGCCCCTTCAAAGGGGGCTTTTTATAGGGTATCTTCCCGCGCATTTCAGAAAAAGCCCGTGCACAAAGCATCCAATACATTTGAACTATTACATTAAAAACTGCACACAGGCAGCCAATCATTTTGCAACAAGCCATCAGCACCAGCCACTCTCTTCTGTACCTGTCACCAGGCCCTCCCGACGGGCAGTCAATTAGGCCTTTTCTGGCCTTATGGCCCTATTAGGTGAATTCCAGGGTAAGGAGACGCCTCATTAGGCCTTCTCAGGCCTTGTGGCCTTATCTGGTGAATTCCAGGGGCAAGGAGCAGATGGAGGTACTTGGTGTTGGGCCTTGTTAGGCGGATTCCAGGGCAAGGAGATGCCTCATTAGGCCTTCTCCGGCCTTGTGGCCTTATCTGGCAAATTCCAGGGGCAAGGAGGTACTTGGTGTTGTCAGCCTGCCGCAGCTACAGGGTGGGATATGGGCTGGGACTTGCTTTGCTAGGGCCCAATTGTCATGGGGCTATCTTTCATGGTCATGACATAAAGTTGGCTACAAGCACACACACAACACAGATGCTTGTGTCCCATCAGTCTCATGAGCTAGCTGTCTAACCGCATGTGCAGCCCATTTCTGGAGGGTATGTGGGAACAGGTCCCCAGCACCCGAGTTCTTGGGGAACTATGGACTCCAGCTGGAGTGAGGTATTGCTCTTTGCAGGGAAGGAAAGTCAGTCCTAACTTTGACCTGAACTTTTCAAGAAGGTCACCTTCCCTTGCAAACAAGAATTTCAGGAAGAGACAAAAAGTGAAACAAAATAAATAGTTCTTATTGAAAAAAAATAATGACATAGAAGTGAGGGGAGAGAAAAAAGATGTCTGTGTTTAAAGAGAGAATGTGAGCTTCTTTGATAATTGAAGCAGAGAATAGCTTCGGGAAGAAGCTATTCTCCCCAAATTGTTACAATTTCTCCCAATTGTTCTCCCAGTTGTCTACATGCAAAAAAGTTAATCTGGGATTTGTTCCAGGTAAAGTCTTGCACTCAGGACAGTACTTACATATTCTTATCAGGACCCTTAGAGTTTCCAGTAACTTGTTTTCTGAGGGAGTCCAGGGTAAGGTCTTGGATTTCTGCCCTGGGTGTTTCAGCTTCCCATCTCCAAAGAGCTCAGGATTTGGATCACAAAGGGATGTGAACTTCAAGCCTTTGGGCTAATTCAAGGCTGGGCAATTTCTTCAAGTTTTATTATTTAAAAAAAATCATTACCAGATTACCAGTCCCACCCCTCTATCTATTGGCCTCCAACACTTTGTTTTCCTTCTTGCCACTGGCAAGCAATCAGTAGAGATGCTTTAGGAACATTATATGCTCTACTCTCCAGTTTTTTTAAAAAAAATCCCCTTAATTTATCATGAATTTGTGATTCTTCTATAAAATAATCTTTGCTCTGATGTGAAGAAAAAAATTTCAAACTGCAGCAGCACTCTCTGTACTTAACTAGACATCACTCAGTCTTTTTCTGTAATCAAGAAACTTTTCTGCAATTGTGTACTTATTTATAAAGAAAACATACTCATGAACAGAACATTGTGTTAAATTGCTATTTTGATAGAAAAGTGCTTTTAGATTTGGCCTTTGTGACTCCTTAAGCCTGGCTTTGGGTGCTTATCACTTGCCAAGATGGTGCCATCCTTAATTTACTGTGGTTTTCAATATAGAAGTAACGTAGGACCAAGGGGCAGAGGGCTTGGGCGCCTCTATAGTGGATAGGTAAAGCATGTGTACTTATCTAAACCATTAGACCCAACACAACTGTAAGCATGGGACCCAAATTCCAGCAATTAAACTTAAAACTGTTCCTGCCAAGGAATTAGTGATGTGGGCAGGCAGATAGACAGGGAAGGCCCATTCCTTAAGGCAATGGCAATGAATTTCCTGGGAAAAATTTTTGATATTTTTGATAGCTCTGAAACTGCAAAAAGCCAACTTTGCAGAAAACAGAAAATAATCCTGATCCTTTTACCTGGCCATCAGCAGACCCAGAGGAGGCTGGACCCCCACTCCCACAGAAGCTCCAGCAAAACAAAAGGCCAGGGAAGGAATTTCAAAGAAGATCATCAACAACTGCCAAACTTGGCAACCTCCCTCGCAACAGACTTTTACCTAGGCAGAAGCCCTACAAGGGGACAGGTTGGAAAATTCCTATAAAAGCCACCGTGAACAAAGGAAGGATGCACATATTCTGCCCAAGCCCTTGTATCACTGTGCCCACGTGACCAAGCACATATGGTGCCCAAGCACATGTGTCGCTTGCATCCACCCCTCTTGAGATGCGTACTTTCATGCTTCCATATCTAATGCTGAGGTTTGTCTAGGGGCTTTCTCTACCCTTGGAAAAGCCCGGGCTCTCTCTTGAGCGTATTACTCTCTATTCTCTACCACTTTCTCTTCCTCCTCCCTTTCAAAGACCTCGAAAATCTGATTTAATTCACTGTTTGTCTACTCCTGAAACTCTTTTTTGCAAGGTGAAACAAGAACCCAGTAACCATGGAAACTAGGGTGGCAGAGGTGGATGGGGAGAAAGTGACCATCTCTCTCCTTCCTGCCTCACATAAGCCACCCATGGGGCCCACCGACGTCAATATGACAATCCGGGGTTCATCTTGGAGGAATGGGATGTAGGTGGTAGGAACAAATTCAAGTCTAAAAATCTATTGTACACAACTATGTAAATCATTGCGTCTAAATTAAAAAATTTAAAACACCTTTTTAGGGGCTGGAGTGATAGCTCAGCGCATAGGGAGTTTGCCTTCCACACGGCCAACCCAGGTTCGATTCCCAGCATCCCATATGGTCCCCTGAGCTACTGCCAGGATTAATTCCTGAGTGCAGTGCCAGGAGTCACCCCTGTGCATCACCAGGTGTGTCCCAAAAAGCCAAAAAAAAAACCCTTTTTAAAGTGTTCTTCTTTCAATCTGATGCAGGTTCTATCGGTTTGCTCTGTCCTAGACCTGCATATATTCCTCTGGGTAATTGCCTGGATGTTAACTTCTTGCAGCTGATTAATTCCTTATGAGGGATTCAGAAGCTAGGGACTTTCTGTCTCACATGTCCAATGGAACTGCCCTGTTTCCATACTATCAGCCCCAACTTTATGGGAACAAGGAAAAGGAACCATTACAGAAAAGGAAAGAGAGAGAGGTGGAGAGATTCCCTAACAAAAACATTCTACAGGATGACTTAGAAAACAGATTCCTCCAAATCTACTGGATCGGGGCCTGAAAGATAGGACAAAGAGTAAGGCCCTTGCACAGGGCCTATGGAGGGTTTAATGCCACGGTCATATCTGGCGGATCCCCCAAGACTCTCCAGAAGTGATCCCTGAGTGCAGTTAGAAATAAGTCCTGAACACAGCTGGATATGCACCGCTTCGAAAACAAAAACAAAACAAAACAGAAAAAAGAAACAACAATAAAAACACAGAAACAAACAAACCTTTAAAAATAGCAAAACTCAGGTGATTTTTATAATTTTTTTAAATTAAAGGAATATATGATAATGCTTTTTAAAAGAACAGGAAAGGAAGACTTTTATTAATTGCTTATAAAAAGGTCAAGATTGTTATTTTAGGAATCGAATGAAAGGAAATTTTAGGGATCGAATGAAAGGAAAGAGGATTTTTAAATGCAGAAATGAGGTCATGGAAAATTACTAGAGGATCTTCAGAAGGAAATTGGCCAATGAGATCAAGCTACTTAGGTTTACTAATTGGCATTTACACAAGTTAATCTACTAACTTCCACAGAAATTGGACAAGGTCCCCTGAGCATTATAGGGTCCCCTGGAGGCCCCCAACACTGCCAACTATGGCTCCAGAGGCCCCCAACACTGTCTCAGAGTCTCCCAGCCCCACTGGGATTTTCTGGGTACTTCCATTCCTGCAGGCCCATCCTCAGGCCTTGCATCAAACCACTGCCTTGTTGGCAGAAGTGCCCCTAAGCCACCTGAGCACCACATGGGAACCAAGAGAAAGGCAAAAAGAAAAAAAATACACAATTATAATCTTTATGAAATGAATATTCTAAGAAAAGGTGAGGGTTTATCATTCAGAAGAATTCTGTCTAAAGATTAGTCAAGCTGAATATGTTAGGACCATCTTGGTCAATAAAAATTTCCGGGGACCAGAATGCTTTTGTTCCCTCTGGATTACCTGTGACTATTTAAGTGGTTTCATAGCAGTAGACTCTTGATAAATGGATGTAGAGTCAATTTTATGATTAAATTCATCAGAGGTATTTTATGATTGAATTCAACAGGAACATTTAATTTTACTTGCAGAAACTTACGCTCTATGTGTATTCTCATGTGTCTTTAGGAAGTATCATCCAAATCTGCCTGAAAATCACCAGGAGAGCTTCTTAGAACTCCACTTCCAGAGCTGTGCCTCAAATAATATTGACTCAAAATGCCAGGGAGAAGGAGTGAAATATCTCTATTTTAATGCAATTTAAAATGCTACCTGTGGGTTTCAAAAAAAGCTTGAGCTAGCAGGACATGATCATTTGGTGGCTGAGAATTGCCTACCCAAACTGGTCTATGGTGATAGATGAATGGAGAAACAGGACCCTGGGCTAGTTGGTAGTCAGTCTCTCTCTCTTCTCCAACATAGTTCAATCTCTCCCCTTACAGCATAGTAATTTTTCACCTCCATCCTCCTTACAGCATATTTATATAGAAATCATGAAGGGTGGGGGGGGTACACATACGTGGAGTTGGACATTGTCATAACAACAAACAGAGGTAAAGTCCCTCCTTCAGGGGAAGTTCTAGGAGATTAACTCAAGGACAAAAATCTCATCTAAGAGTTCAGCACTCTAGATCACTAGGAGATTCGCTCAAGGGTGGGATTCCATCTAGTGTGTATTGCTTTCTCTTTTCCTCAGCTAGTAATCCATTTAAATGCTTATAGTAAATTTGCTTCTAATATTTCTAATCATTTTGTATGAACACAGTAAGAGATGTATTAAGCTTAAAGGTTGGCTCTTCCTGGGGACATCTCACTATAATATCCCAGACTGAGTCCTCAGGCAAGGTTAATCTTTCCTAAACCCAGAAGGGTCCTTATTCAGTTATTTTTTAGGGGGGGGGTCATGACAGAGTTTGTTCTATAAAAATGCTCTTAGCTTATTATACTTATAGCACTTAATGTGTCCCTTTTCAATTCCAGGGTAGCTTATAGCTTGCCCTGGGCCCATCCTTGTCCCTTTCTGGGACCTTCCTTTTGAGGGTGTTAGGAAGTAAGGGCAAGAGAGGCTTAAGTCAGGTAAATATAACAGATGCCCAGGAGTAAATATTATTCACAGTCAATTAACTCCAATGTTACAAAAGCATAGTATCAACTGTCTTCCTGTGTCTATACAAAAAAGGACATTGCTAAATAAACCATACAAAGGACATAAAGGAAAGAGAAAAACAACATAAGATTATTAGTGCCTGATGGAATTGGGTGTGACCCAGGAGCACTGTTGTGGGAGTAACTCAATAAACTTAAGCTCCCTGAGGGAGGAGCGAGGAGGAACCAATGTTATGCAACAGTTACCAGGGGGGTTTATTTAACAATCTGTTCTCTTACTATCTCAGTATCATAGGGCCAGGTATTTTTTTAAATCCAGTTTGCATTTGTTTTGATCAGATGTAAGGTGACAGTTAGGATTTCTCTGCCATTTCCAAGCACAGGGGGCCCTGTGATGTTATTGAGCACTGGTCTTAATCATCCCCTCTTCTGTTGTAGTCCTCGGTTTTTATGAGAGACATAAGAGCAAAGCCTGCTGAGAACTTAAATGTAGCTTCAGCCACTGCTGTGTTCAGAAATCTAGAGGAATTGAGCTATTAGCATTTGCATCAATTACTATTAAAAGAAAAGTTTAGACCAACTACAACTTCTTTAGTAAGTCTGTGATTAAACCCCCCAAAAATCACAAACTTCTTTCTGTTGAACATGTTCTGAATGCTATCCCTGAGGTAGTAGACAATATATCATCCTAGAAAGCACGTTTTCCTTCTTGAAAATTAGTTGACTAAATTAATTATCTGCATAATTATTTTAACAGGGCTTAAAAAGAAATAAAAAGCTATTCACTATTTGCTCTTCATTATATAACTAAGAGAATTGGTGAGAAAACCTTTCAATCTTACATTATTGTGAAAATAAATGTTTTGTTCCAAGGTTTTGGGGATTGTAATAAAAATAATTTTCAGTTCCCATTAAAAGCTTACCTTAGCCAAGGCAGTCTACAGTGTTGGAGGAGGAGAGAGGTAATAAATCATTCCATACTGCTCAAAGTTTTTCAGAGACTGGATAATTAAATAGAATTCTGCATACTGGCTAGATAAAACATAACAATCAACTTATTAACAACATGTATACCAACATGTATATCTGTACACATGCAAAGAGCCAGAAAAGCTGAGCGGCATAGCAGCCTAGCTTTAAATGTCATTTTTAAGGCACTTAGCTTCCCAAACAGAGGAGCTTGGGAAGAGGGAAAGAAGGTCAGTTAGGAAAATTGCTTGGGAGACCAAAAAAAAAAAACAAGGGGTGTATGGATTTAAGTTCTATCTCTTCTGTTAACTAAATCTTGCCCAGGATTCACCCTTAAGAGAGGGGTTTACAGAGATCACTGTGGGTAGCTGGTTTCAGTGATAACAGTGGGAGATCACCTCACCACTGTATCAGCTTAGCTCCTTAGGCATCCACAAGGCCGGTTGACACTCAGAGAAGGAGAGAGGCCTATGTGGAGCAGACTAGATCCAACTGCAGTCAGCTTCACAACCAATTATCTGATGATAACAGAACTCGGCACTGCTCACATCCATAAAACGTGCCTTAGTGGGAAGTACAGACATCCTAGGGGAAAGCTGTCATTGTGAAAATGTTGGTGTGGGGCTGAAGAAATAGTACAGCAGGTAGGGCGTTTGCCTTGCATGCTGCCAACCCGGATTCGATTCCCAGCATCCCATATGGTCCCCCGAGAGCTACCAGGAGTAATTGCTGGGTTCAGAGCCAGGAGTAACCGCTGAGCATCACGGAGTGTGACCCAAAAAGCAAAAAAAGAAAAAAGAAAAGAAAATGTTGGTGAGTTTTTCATTTCAGAAAATCCTGCACAACACAAAGGTTCTAGGCCATCAGTCCACTCCAGATAACTGCATCATCAATATGACCACTCAGGGTCCATGAAGACCTCATCATGGAGTGCCACAGGATGTTCCTATTAAAGATCATCAAAAGGCTTAGGTATACAACAATGCCATGTCCAAAGATTGCCTTGCACAACTTCAACTGGCCTCTTCCCAGCCAAGCACTTATGCTGGTTCTAAATCCTTCCACTTTCTGGTACAATTTGCATTCCTCCCTCCAGGTTCCCAAAGAAATAGATGTGGTTGCAGTAGACACAGTGCACTTCTGCCTCTGAGGTACTGGGCACAGTACCTGGACACTAAACTGACAGGAGATATTTGTGTTTTGCCCCTGAAACATGGCCTGGAAAGACCAAAATAGTCAAAAGTTTACAGATTTTATTTTTCTTTTTAAATTTTACTGGCTAGTTTCTCTGATAAGCTAAAGAGATAAAGGAGAAAACAGTTACCTCCCTACCTAGCTATTGATTGATTACACTGTTTTAGTGCCTCTTGAAATAAAATCACAAGAATTGTCTTAGAAGTTAAAAAAGAGGGAGATACTTACATGGAAATATTTCTCAAAAGCAATCTCTGTTCTGCCTTGAGGAATCCTTCCATGAGATTAACCTTTTACCAAACATATATTTTGGGGTGGCAGATTTCTGTCCCATATAGCATCATCTATGCCAATCACACTAATGACTCCATGCCACAGATTATTATCCTTATTTTACAGATGAGTACACAAAGACCCTGACTCAAGGTAGCATGGTGGTGAAAATACAAGTGTGTGTGTGTGTGTGAGAGAGAGAGAGAGAGAGAGAGAGAGAGAGAAAGAGAGAGAGAGAGAGAGAGAGAGAGAGAG
>JAOXYA010000020.1:14776238-14794100 GCA_028565675.1 Sorex palustris
CACTCTCTCTCTCTCTCTCTCTCTCTCTCTCTCTCTCTCTCTCTGTCCCTCTCTCTGTCTCTCTCTCTCCCTGTTTCTCCATTTCCAGCTCTCTCTTTGCCCCTCCCTCCTCCCCCTTGTAGAGCCAACAATTCCTCAGGTTGGGAAATAAATCTAGTTAATTCACAACAAAATGTTAGTGCCATGTGTGACTTTTCCTTTATGCCATCTGCATGCTAATGAATGAATCTCTGGTTTCAATGCATCCATTGCTAGAAAAATACAGAATTGAAGAAGGTAGAAGAGTGTGTGTGTGTGTGTGTGTGTGTGTGTGTGTGTACACGCAGATGGCCAAACTAGGTATTCTTAGCTGGAAACCTCCAAGAGAAAGCAATCTGCTCTACCTGCAGCAAAGCTGCCTCAGCAGGGAGCTTTTATAGGCATGAACACACGGATCAAGTAAGATTCTTTCTCCTCTGCATCCTTGGTCTGCAGTGACAGTGGCAGATGTTAAACTTCGACTGTTCGTCTAAAACAGTTAATTAGGTTACGGAGGCTGCCAAAATCCCAAAGTCAGTCTAAGAAAGTGCATCGCATTAAGATCAGAAGCAAAGGTCAGGAGGCACAAATAGAAACCTGATTTTTAAGGAGAGAAATCATCAAATAGACGGAAGTAAGATAAATCAAGGTCCTTGATATTCAAGCAACTCCTCTGGAGTTTTATAAACCATGCTGGGGCCAGAAAACAGTGTGTGGGGTGGGGTGCAGGTTGGGATGGAGAATGGGTTTGCTCTGGTAATAAACACTGTATATTTAGAAAGGATGTGACTCTAATACTGTGCATTCTTTACCTGAAGGCAGAATGTTTTCCAGAACCCTCCATCCACATCTTCTGGTTATCAGGAACTTCCCAGACACCTGCTTCCTGCTAGAGAAGTTCCACCAGGGAATTATGAACCTAGAAAGGAAAGGCCTTGGGCTAGATGGAATCAATTAAGCAAATAGCTGAATAGGTTCCGGATTTCTTTATGGGCTCATCAGATGATCACAAAATAAAAACTGCAATCTGCTTCCTGCGTTTCAGTAGTGGAACTGGCAGTCTTTAAAACCTAGACTCAGTGGGGCCCTCCTGAGCTTACTCCACTCTCAGTGCAGGCATGGGGAGGAAAATGAACAGCGGCTACAGTGCGTCACTGCCACCAGCCGGGCCTAGGAAGTGCAGGCCAGGCTAAAGTAGGAGCTGCCTTGAGGGGAGACCCTGTGATAAAACTACAGTAGAATTGCTCCCCCTCAAGTTCCCCCCATCCCGGTGTCAAAACTTAGGAAAAGCGACTATTCCTTTAAAACAACAACAACAACAAAAAGTCGCGCCCTAAAGTTCAAACTATTCAGAAATCAAACATGCCCTCTTCCCTTCCCTGTCCACCCCCCCTCCCGGTCCCAACACCATCACGTGTACTCGAGAAGGTCTACTTCCCCGTTCTGGGATGTGCATTCTTGATAGCAGACTTGGATGGAAAGTGTGGCCCCGCAGTTTGCAATTTTGTGGTTGGGTCTTTCTGTGCCTGCATCATCACGCACGTGTCGCAGACCCGTCCCACTGCCCACCTGGCTGCTCAGAGCCCAGGTAGGACTAAGTGGTAGACCTCGGCAACGTTGAAATCAGAGTTAGACTGACACGTCTTCCATTAACTTGGAAAAGTGGCCACACTCCAACTGGTATCTCGCACCCTGCTCCAACCCAACCCGTGGTCCCTGCGCTTTGCGGGGTGTCGTGTAGCAAGCACCCTTCAGATGAAGTCGGGAGCACATCTTGACTGCACCAAGTCCGGCACATCCTCCAATCGGGCGGGGCCCCGAGCTGATCAGCTGGCGGAACTGGCAAAAGTAGGAGCAAGAGGGAGCCCCTGAAGCGTCTTAAACACTTCGGAAGGTCTCCCCGCGGAAAACCGCTGCTGGAAAGGTTCCACTACCGCGCGACGGCTGGGAAAGCATAGGGAGCGCAGTTTCCCTATACCGCACCCCCCACCCAGCTGTGCTGCGCACCGGCAGCGGCTAGGCGGGCGCAGCCACCTGCGCCAGGACAGACGGGCGACAGAGACTCTCCTTCCAAGAAGCCCGCGCGAGTGCAGAGCTTTGACTGTGCAGACCCTCGGGTCCGACCTCACCTCGGTTGCTTACGAGGAACCTGGAGGCCAGATTCCCGGCACTCGGGCCAGAAAGCGCAGACGCTGGCACGCGTGCGCTCCGGGGAGATGCTCGGGGCTGGCTTGACCTCTAATCATTTTGAGGGGGATCACAGGATCCCGGGGCTAGATTCTTGAATCATCCTCCACCGGAGAAGCGGCAACCCCTGAAAGAAGCTCACATCGCGCCCCGGGGCAGCCGAACCCCGGCCGCCGGCCCAAGCCCCCCCTTCCAGCCCCCCGCTGCCCTCACGTTCGACAGCGGGTATTTCCCTGTGCCGCGCCCGGAGTCGGGTGTCGGGAAAGTCTCGCCGGCGTTTCACCGAGAAAAGTTTGCCAGGTCTCCGGGATCGGACGCGACGTCCCCTCCTCCCGCAACGGGCGCGGGCGGGGAGCGCGGGCGGGAGCTGCCCAGGGCTGGGCGAGCGGGCGCGGGCGCTTCCCGGCGCAAAGGGGCGCCGCGCGCGTAGCAAGCGCCACGCTGACCTCCGCTCCGCTCGGCCGCCGCGCCGAGCCCCCGGGGACGCCCCTAGGCTGGCGGGAGGAGGAGAAGGAGGAGGAGGAGGAGGAAGAGAAGGAGGAGGACGAGGAGGAGGGGGAGGAGGAGGAGGAGTTGGAGAGGCGGCGGCGACCAGGGCCCGGGAGGTCCGTATGGCCGCTCCCCACCGGTCGGTGGCGTGCGCTCCACAACTCGCCCGCCGCGCCCCGGGCTCCGAGCGACTCTGAGCCGCGGCCGCCTGCTGGCCCCGAGCGAGCCGCCAGCCGAGGAGAGCCACTCCCCGGGCCCGAGACGGCGGAGACCGTTCCTCCCGCAGGGCGATGTGGCCGGCCGGTGCGGGCACCAAGCCGCCCTGCGCCCGGGACTCTGCGCTTCGCAGGGCGGCTTTCTCCGGGAACCTCGGCGCCCTGCCTGCCCACCTGGTGCCCGCCGGCCGCAGCGTGCGGGTCTTCATCAGCGCCAACCCCGAAGGTGAGTGGCTCCCGCTCGGCCCGTGCGGCTCGGGTCTGTCCGCCCGCGGGCGCGGCCCCCCGCGCCCCCTTCCTCCGGCTCCAGCCCGGGCTGTCCCGAGCGCGTGGGAATTCCGCGTGAACCTCCCTGTCTCCTCTTGCCCCAGGCGCCGGCGAACTCCCCTTCAGACACCCTCGTTCTGGCTCGCTCGGGGGTTACTCCCCCTCCGGGCCGAGCCGGGAAACGTGTGAAGCCAGAGACGCTTCTGGAAGGTCCTTTCGGCGGCTGCCACCACTCTCTTCACCTCCTCCCCGTTTTCCTCTTTCTTGGAAGCGTTTCTTTCCCCCCTCCCCAGGTAGTCGCAGACCAATCTCGCTATCTCGCTATCCGGAGCCCGTGAGCCCGTGGTGGGTTCTCTCATCGGATGTCCCTTGCTTTGCCACTTGTTCAGGCCCGGGGGGCGGGGGAGGGGGTGAGCGGCGCGGAATTGCCTCTTGTGGGAGGCGATGGTACAGGTGCCTTGCGTGGCGGGGGAGCCCCCTTGCAAACCCGAAGTCCGCAGAGGTCGGAGCGATGTGCGCGCTGTAGAATCAGGAGAAGCACCCGGCGCTCGGCTGGGCGGTGCTGGCAGGATGGAGCGTTCGGGAGGAACCGTCTCCACTTGCGGGGTTCCCTGGCCTGAACCCCAGGAGAGTCTGGTTTACAACGTCGCGTGCACGCTCTAGACTCTGCACCTGGAAGGCGACAGCTGAAAACTTGTTGATTTCTTGCATTCTCCGCTGAACGCCAGGTGGGGAATCCCTTCCTCCTCTTTTTTTGCTCAGCCTTTCGACTCTCAGTCCTGTTAACTTTGATTCCTAGTTAGTGAAGAAAAAAGGAGGAAGCATCAGAACTTGGTAAAACGACAGCTTTGGCCCTTTTAGGAAGGTAGGACAAGTTCACAGACAGAAATAGAAATGCAAGATCCAAGCGTTTTTTTTTTTTTTCTTCCTGCGCTGTGACAAATCTGTGGTCTGATCCGACCAAAGGGGAAAAAAGGAGAATCGTTATTTGAAAACCTGAAGTTCTGGTTGCTTGTGAGAAAGAGAGAACCAACAAAAATAGGCTTTCTCAAACATTTTTTTCAAAGTAGAAGCAGAAATTTCAGCAGGGAAAGTGGGGTATTATGACAAGGGGATTTGATTATAAGCAGAATTTCAAAAGGGCAACTGTTCTGGTTTCAGGACTGGTGGGTGGCCTTCTGTCATTTTTCTACTCACTTTGGCCGAATTTAATAACCAAGAAAGCTTTTAGGAAACTTTGAAAATCCTCTTATCTCGAATATGTCTTCCAGGATTTTTACTTGAATCTGGATTTTAAAAAAAAACAACAACTTGGTACTGCACAACCTATTTAAGGACTTAAGGAAATCTGCTATTTGTTTTCGGTATTTAAAAGAATATTGATAAAGCATTTTTAAATGTTTGAGGAAATTGTTAGAAATTGTTTAGTCTTAACACTTTTCAAGTCTCATACATGTTTTTAAAATGTACTGTTTAAATCTATTATAACTCCAGCCACATGACTGGTTTTAAACAAGTTGCTTCTAAAGTACATGTAACTTGTGTTAATATAATATTCATAGTTTTTTAATATGTAATTACCAAGTAAAGGTCATTAATGAATTTGTATCTAGTTCACTTAATATTGATTTAATATTAAAGCTTTGTGTCATTCTCCTTACACCAGTCAATATGCTTCTACAGATTTTCTTGTTTCTTGGGAGTTTTAAGGAGTGGGGTGGGAAAGGGAGTTTCAGCACTTGTGAATCTAAGCTAGTCAAGCAGGAGAAATTGCTGCTCTAGCCTCCTGCTCTCTGAGAGAGGCAGCTTGCACATTGAAATTCAACGCTTACCTGAGAAGTTGCAAATAGAGCTCAAATTCAACTTTCATCCAAACTGAAGAGCAGAGGGTATCTTGACTGGAAAAGACAATGGCTTTGAAGCTGGCAGTCTTGTAAATGCTCTGCCTCAGGCTGCATTTTACCATAAGATCTTTATGGAAGCCTTTCAGGAAGCAAATGGTTATGTCTTAGTACGATCCAATATTACATTTTTGGCTAATGCTCAAGAGCCTCTCTGTTGTCAAATTGAGACAAAGAACATGATCTCATGCTTCCTTTCTACAAGTGGAAAATCCGGCTTATAAATAAAATCTGCTTTGTGTTGAACTCATGGCAATACCTTTCAGAATTCAGCAAGGACTCTTTCTTCATTTACAGCTTCAGGGAGGTAATGCTTTACAAGGTTGGCATGAACTTACTCCTCTTGAGAATGGCAGCCTGTACTTTCCCATATAATAGCGCATTTAGTATTTTCATTCTCAGACTTGTCAGGATGGTGAACCCCAGGGCTGTGCTTCCTATTGTACAGATGAGAAAACTGAGGCCTTGTCTGCTTTCTGAGCTCGCCCAGCAAAATGAAATGACGTTTTGAACAGGGGACCCAAACCTCTTTTTATTCTTTTTGTGCTTCTTGGCCCAGGTTAGGCTCACCACACACATCTTGGTGGCATATCTTATACCCATACTGACAAGAAAGCGAGCGGAACATAGATTATTGCTACCCCTGCTTTTGGAACCTGGCAGCCAGAGGCCATGTGGCAGGCATAGAACAGCAGACTCCCACCCTCAGCCCCAGCAGGAGGTGGCCTATGGACTTTCAAGGAGGTACCAGAATGTTTGGGGTGTGGGTGGAGAGGGCTGTCTTTCCCTTCCTTCAGTACAAGGGATCAGTCCCAGGGCCTCACACGTAAAAGGCAAGTGCTCTGCCTCTATTTCTGCCTCTAGCTCTCCCCCTGGTCCCCATATTCTGAAAACTCACGGAGGCACAGAAGCACATGTCCATCCCGCACTGCCCACTGTGTAAAAGACACTGGAGATAGAGCAGCGTGGTAAAGGCAACTGGCTCTCAGGGGTGGGTCTTGGACTCCATCTAATCCCACCTCCCACCCAATGTAGCAATCCCATCTGGGGCTTCATTATGGGTCCTTGGCAGTTTCCTAGTCATTTAGCCACTGTCTTTCTGCCAGGGTGGCACTTACTCCTCCTTGGAACAGTGAAACTCTAACACATATAAAAATCCTCCATTGTGACCAGTATGACTTGTCTTTGATTGTATACAGGAGAGTCTCCCGCACAGTTCTCTTCCTATAACTGAAAATTAAGGGGGTCTATTAAGCAATATCTCTGCCTCAATTCCTTTTTTATTGTGGTAGAATGGTGCTTAGGGTCTATTAATAGCTATGGGCTCAGGAGTGATTCCTGGTGGTGTCCAGGAGACTGTATGTGGTGCTGGGAATCAAACCAGGGTCAGCCACATGTAAGGCAAATGCCTTAACCCCTAAACTATGTCTCTAGCCCCTTCAGTTCATAACCATTTTAGAGGATGGTAACAGATTGGTTTGTCATAGTGCTATAACTGATCTCTTACTCTCAGAAACTGCATTTCTCCCATTCTGGAGACTGGAAAGGTGCTCACAGGTTCGTTTCCTGTTAAAGGCGCTCTTCCTGACTATCATATGCCAATTCTGTCCATGCTTTCACATGCATGGAAAGAGAGAGCCTATGTAAGATCTGTACTGTAATGATTCTTAATTCCATGACAGGAGCCTTATCTTAGGGACCTCACTGGAACTTAATCACCTACCAAGTCCTCAGCTTCAAATATGATCACTCTGATCATGTGAATTCAGGAGATACAGTCCATAAAATCATGCCCCCACTACCTCAAATGCCTATTCTTTCACATACAGAATGCATCCATCACAGTAGCTCTAAAGTTCTTCCTTTGGTTCCAGTATCAGCTCTACAGGTTACATCAAAATGCCACGTAAATCAGATATGGGTAAGACTTCGAATATGATGCATTCCTGGCACTGGTCATCTTTAGCTATGAACAGAGTTGCATTTGCCCAAAGTGGATGATACCAAACCTCTCTCCATGCCAGAATGATGATGAGAGGTCATAGTAGTTTGGAGCGCTTTCTATTTTTCAGTTAAATGAGGTAGATTTCCAGGGTCATTGAGTGCTTATTTTTCTCTTTGTTTTTCTCTGGAAAAGAGGAGAGAGGTCAAATAGGTTTGGGAATGTCAAATTCTAGAGTATTTGTTCTTGGTTTGACATTCTGCTTATGGAATCCTCAAGGGTTAACAGTCCCGTAATTTGGGGCAGTGACCAACCCAGCACCTTTGCCCCTTGAAATCAGGGAAGAGTGACGCAATGCTTTCCAAATCTCATTCTTGCCTTGTCTGGAATACTAGCACACATTCTCAGCCCATAGCCCTGTGGTCCTGTCCTGGTCTGACTGCCTCCTTTATTTCTTCCTATTTCCGTCTCCACAAGTTCAAGTTAACTATGTTGGGTCAGAAAGACAGTACAGCAGGTAAAGCATCAGCCGTGCATGTAACTGCCCCTGGTTGAATCCCTCTCACCATATCTGGTCCCCCAAACACCACCAGGAATGATCCCTGAGCACAGAGCCAGGAGTAAGTCCTGAGTATCACCAGATAGGATCCTCCAAACAAAAGAAAACAAAAACCAAATTGGCATTGTTTCTACTGTAATGTTTCATGGTTTCACTCACTGATTTCCTTATCAAATAAGCTGAACTTGAGATACTACAATGCGTATGGAGCTTTCCGTGCATGAGCACACAGCCAGGAGTAATCCTTGAGCACTGTTGGGTGTGACTCCACACTGTCCACTGCACCTCCCCCCAAAAAGTTAGTTCAGCTGTGCCCCTGCCATCTCTTCAGAACAAACCTAACCTCTGCCATTTGGATAGGCAAAGAGTTTTCATGATTCCTTTTTGGTCTACAAATTTCCTTCCTTAATTCTCTTCTCTCCTCCATATCATAGTAAGCAATCAGGAAGAACCTTCTGGTCCCATAGCACTTTTCTTAGAAACCTCACCCAGGGCTGATATGCCTGCCTAACTCGTGGAAGACTTTGAGTGTGAGCCTCAGTGCCACCCACACATCATGAAGCATTGTGGGGACCCTAATACCTGGGAGCTTCAGAGCCCCATGAGCATGTGAGAGCCCTGCTCACAGTGTGTGTGCAGGCAGTGCAGCTACAGCCAGTGGGGGAGACTCCAGAGAGAGCAAAGGAACCCTAGGCACAAACATGTGTGAATGCCACAGTGACAATCAGAGAGCACTGCACCCAGAGCACAGCATGAGCACCCCAGCTGAAATGTGCAACCCCAGGCCAGCACTGCAGCCGAGTAGCAGCTGCAAAAAAGGTAAGGGTATGGGCAGAGAAGCTTCTCAGCTGCATCTCCAGTTTCATTGCTTCTACTTTTTACCACACACCCAAACACAGTTTAGCCAGATTGTTAGCTGTTGCTGACCATGACAGCAATTCCCTACCCCTTATTGTCCTAGAATGGACCTCATTTCTATCTGATTCTTCACCAGAATTGCTTTTATCGACTGAGTTCTGTTTGTGACCATTTATGTATTCTCAGAGAGAATGCAAATGTTCCCCTCCCAGTACCTCACTGCTTATTGAGCATGCACCAGCATTACCCTACACAGTTTCTCTAAGGAAATACTGTTTTTTCCTAGCCCAGCCCTCAGAATGCTTCTGACCTTTAGCCCACTATGCAGTTTCACAGTTGCTTCCACCTCTTTGGACGTCAGTTAAGATAGCACCCCACTTTTTGATGCCAAAATCTTCCTTTTCTAAGAGTTGCTATAACTAATCACCATAGATTGAGCTTTAAACTAGAGAAATATTTAGTCCCGAGGTTCTTTCATCCAATGAAGGGTAGATGGGTCGTGCTCCCGCTGAAGACATGAGAAGACTCTTAACTTTTCCTCATTTTCCAACCTCATTGGCTTGGAGCTTGTCATTCCACTCTCTGCCCTGTGGTTTTGGGTAAGAACCACATCCTTCCATAGTAAGGAAAAAACTCATTTATCTCTGCCTCTTCTTTCCTTTTTTATTTTTATTTTTGCAAGAGTGGGGAGAGAGCTCACAAGCAGTGCCCCTACTAAAAATTCTCATCCAACCCGTCTGGTGGTTGAATGCATGGGTTCAAGGAGAAGGTGCTGGGGCCGGAACTACAGTAGCAGCTAGGGTGCTTGCTTTCCATTTCGCCAACCCAGGTTGGATCCCCAGCATCCGCCTATGATCCCCTGAACACCACCAGGAGTAATTCCTGAGTGCAGAGCCAGGAATAACACCTGAGCATTCCTGAGTGCCCCCCACCAAAAAAAATCAAGGAGATGGTGCTGCTCAGACCCTGTGGTACTGCAGATCACCCAGACCACCCTATGGTGCTGAGTGGTAGCAGTGCTTGGAGGATGGGGGTCCTGTGGTGACAGGAATCAAATCTGCATCTGATGCATGCTAGGCACACGTCAAAACCTCTGATATCACCTCTTCGTCCCTTTTTTTTAAAAGGGTAATAACCCAATTCAGTTGTGGGGCACCAACCACATGACCTCATCTACATGTAACTATTTTTCAAAGGCCTCACCCCCAAAGCTATTACATCATGGAGTTAAGGCTTCCACATACGAATAGCATTTATTCCATTCCAGGTAAGACTGAGATCAGTAGGGGTTCTGCAATACCACCTTGATGCCTGATGGAAGGCATCATCCTCTCTACTATGCACCCCTTCAAAATGGGATGCAGCAGTTGCAGACTTCTTCAATGTAGAGAGGGAAAGTGAAGCAGATGCTATCTGCTCTGTCTCAGACACCTGGATCAGTAGCTGTGCATCAAATATGTCTATTAAGAAACTCAACTCCACTCCCAACTGTGCAGTGGAATTTCCCGAAAAGTCAGGACTGAGGATGGTGGGAGAGGGTGTTCCCTAAGGTTGGGAGGTCTTTTCTGGGTCGATCTATGTTTTTTGTGTGATAGTTCTAGTCACCTACAACTGTTGAATTTATGAAATGTGACTCCACTGACTACGGATGCATTTTGAGTGGTTGATTCTAATGAGTACACATTTAAACGGACCCACATAGGTTCTGGCAACCACATCAGATACAAAGCTGCAAGCGGAGTACTAACAGGAATGCACTTTAAGTTGCTGAAGCTCAGTCTTGGCCACTGGGGACTTGAGCCACTCCAGGATTGCTGATGAAATGGAAAGATTTTTGTGTTCAGAACTTTGGTGATTCTGGCGTTGGCAAGTAAGGACTAAGGAACTTTATTTGGGGGCCACACCCAATGATGTTCTGGGTCATATAGGTAGCTGGGGATTGAACCTGGGTCAGCCATGTGCACGGCAAACATCTACTACTGTAGTATCACTCCAGTCTCAGGAATGTGTCTTTTGTTTTTTGGGTTTTTTGGGTTCGTTTCTTTTTTTTTTAATTAAATCGCTGTGAGCTACCGTTACAAAACTTTCACATTTGAGTTTCAGTCATATAATGATTGACCACCCAGTGTACATTTTCCACCACCAATGTTCCCAGTATCCCTTTCCCATCCCACCCCTCCTCCTGCCTCTATGGCAGACAATTTCCCTCTTACTCTCTCCCTATTTATGAGTATTATGGTGTGCAATACAGATACTGAGAAGCCATCATGTTTGGTCCTTTATCTACTTTCAGCGCACATCTCCCATCCTGAGTGATCCCTCCATCCGTCACTGACTTAGTGATCCCTTCTCTATCCCAGCTGCCTTTTTTTCTGCTCATGAGGCAGGCTTCCAACTGTGGAGCAATCTTCCTGGCCCTTGTCTCTACCATTCTTGGGTGTTAATCTCATATTATATTTTATAAGGAATGTGTCTTTTTAACTTTATAGACAGTTGGGGCTCACCCAAACCTTTGAATTGCAGAGACCTTTGTTGAGGAACTGATATCCCTAATATGCCTGGACACGTTGCTCATCGGGTCTGGGCAGGAACCTGTTTGTGGGGCAAAGGAGGTGGGTATGCAGAGAAACACCTCTGAGAGCCAATTCAGTGATCACAGCTCAACTTTATTGCCAAATACACATACTCTTATAGAGATTCTTGGCTTACAGGAAGTCCAATAACATAGAGCTTAACACTATTGGCCTATTACCTTTTCCTCTCTGCTTTATCTCTGGTCCAACCCCCTTCAAGACTATATGCTGCTGTTAGAATGACTTGCTTAAGGCATAGCTGATGGTTTCTGCATTTTAAGCCTACATGAGTAGAGGGTCGAGTGAGGCTCCAGGTCAGGTTAAAGATGCAGTCACCCATTTAATGATCTCTGCCCAGTTACTCCCCCTTGTGAGGTTTCACTTCAGGGTCATTTTGCAAGGTTGGGTTTTTCCTGCTCCAGTCTCTGTCACCCTGCTTCACAGATTTACCTTCCTAGTGACTATCTGCCAAAAATGGGTCCCCTCCCTGAACTCCTCACTCCACCAGGGGACAGGTTTAATGCTGTCTTCAGAAGTGAGGGGTGTGATGTTGCTCAAGGATGCTCGGGTCCTGTGCTCTTGTCCTGGCGATGCTTGGAGGATCATCTGAGCATCAAACCAGAGTTACCCACAGGCTCTACATGCATAACCTCTGTGCTGTCTCTCTGGACCAGCAGTTGACACTAAAGTGTAATCAAGGTGGAACAGAGAACAACAGTTGTACTTAAAGGAAGGAAGACGGTACTGGGCTTCTGTACTCAAAATTTTCCTTATGAATGCCATCTATCCCATGTCCCTGGAGGAGTCAGTGAAGGACAGCAGCACCCCTGCACCCACACCGCTCCTGTGACCAGAGACAGTCTGAGTGGAGCAGAGCACGTTCCCTGAGGGCTGGCTCTGGGGCAGTGCCTCTGTGACCCTTTGAGCACAAGCTTAGTCCATCCTGACTTCGATTTTTCCACTTTGCATCTCTCTGCCCCTTCCCCAACTCTCCTGTGTCTTCAGAGTCTTGCTAAGGAAGCTTTCTCGCCTTCCTTTTGGCAGTAGCCAAATGAGGAGAAATATTTTTTCCTGCAGCTGCAGCA
Source organism: Sorex palustris (assembly GCA_028565675.1). Classification (NCBI taxonomy): domain Eukaryota; kingdom Metazoa; phylum Chordata; class Mammalia; order Eulipotyphla; family Soricidae; genus Sorex; species Sorex palustris. Next base: position 14,788,333 of record JAOXYA010000020.1, read on the forward strand.
GCAGTTTCTGCAGGGCCCAGTTTGTGCCCCCAGAAAGAAGGGCAGGAAGTTGTGCAATATTAAATTCTCTGGGAACCTGTGGCTGTTCATCATCATGTCCTTCTTATGTTCTGTACATTCCATAGTAATGGGAGAGCATGTACATGGGCTCCTGTGCACATGCACAGCTGTTCGGGGGATGGGGGAGGGCGTTGTGGCCACACTGGGTGGTGCTCAGGCACATTGCTGGCTCTTGGCAAAAACTTACCTCCTAGACTCTCTCTAGTGTTTCATGACTCATTTAGCTCTTTTGATGCTCCAGGAATATTGCGGTGGAGGGGGGGGGGGCATTTGCAGTGCCAGCGTTTGAACCCTGGTCCGCTACCTACAAGGCAAGTACCTTACTGCTATAGTATCTCCCTGGCCCCCAGAGTTTAGATTTTTGAAAGAGAATGTTTTTAATTGTTTTAAGAGCAGCACAAGGGGCTGGAGCGATAGCACAGTGGGTAGAATGTTTGCCTTGCATGCGGCTGACCCGGGTTCGATTCCCAGCAAGCATCCCATATGGTCCCTTGAGCATTACCAGGAGCAATTTCTGAGTGCATGAGCCAGGAGTAACCCCTGTGCATTGCTGGGTGTGACCCAAAAAGAAAAAAAAAGAGCAGCACAAGGCTCTTGAGTAATAAATGAGCTAAAAATGTTACTGCTTGTTTCATAAACTTCTTCAGCAAGCATTGTTCAGCCAGGAGAGAGAATCAGAAGACAGATTCATGAGTGTGAGTCTGTCTGGGTTCTGGTTTTCTATCCATCATTGAATGCTGCGATTTCAGGAGCAAAGCACTTCACTTCTCTGTTCTCAGTTTGGACATCTGTCAATGAGTCCAGTGATGGTACCTGTCTTGCAGAGTAATTGAGAAGCTTGAATCAGAGAATAGGGGAAGATGCCCAGAACAGTGCTGGGCACTCAGAAAAGATAAAGTAAGTGTGTTCTATTCATGACCTTTTCCCCCCAGTCGTCTGGACAGTGTTCCTCAGCCATACTCCAACCACATCCTCCTTCCAGCCTTGTTCCCTTCCTGTGGCCCTCCTTCCTCACCAGTTGGCCTCCTAGTCTCATGAATGACTCCCCTCGCCACTTCAGCTGTTTTTCTTCCGTGGTTCTTTTGGAACATCCTGAGTACCCACTGCTGGGTATATGGCCTTGGCTGAGAAATGCCGATCTACACTCTGCCGATTTGGGGTTGCAAAGAGAAAAAAAGATTTCCTGCCACCAACGGAGGCTTCATCTGACAGTGATGTGGACATCACAGTTGAAAACCACAGTTCTGTCACAGTTGTCATTCATTCACACCAGGGCCGGTCCATAGGTGTGAAAGGGTTGAAAACTAGAAACACCAACTCCAGACACTTCAGGAGAACACGATATTCCACCCGTCATCACTAAGAACTGGAGAAGTGAAAGGCAGGAACTCCACTCTACCTTCCTGCCTCCTTGCGGAAGCACTCACCCGGAGGTGGACAGGCATGGAAGCCATGGCCAGCATCACAGTGCTGAGAAACCCAAGTGGGGAGTTGGCCAGCATCTCCAGACCGCCTCTGCCACCACAGTGGGCCACACTGGTGGCAGAAGAGCTTGTCCCCCAGCTTCCATGGCAGCTCTAGCTCAAAGGCAAGTATGCACTCTAGCAGAGCTGGAGGCAGTGCCAGGAATCGAACCCGGCTTGTCACAAGGCTAGTGTTCTGCTTCTGAACCAGAGCCATAGCCTGCTCTGGCTGAACTGAAATCAGACTCGGCAAGAAGTAAAAGCTGCAAAGTCCAGACTTCCAGCCCGTACACCATGTGAGAGAATGAACGGAAGTGCAGCAAGAAATGTTCACCACTGAGAACATAGGATGGTGCCCCTGGGAAGCCGGCACGTCCCTTGACTCCAGCCACAAAGCACCCCCAAGGCATCAGTGCCATAGGGAGTGGCACGCTTTACTTAGAGTAGAGCAGCCACAAAGCAGAGCGAAGACAACCTTGAGGGGAGGCTCATGAATAGTCTGTGCTCATGTCACAAGGGATGAGCAGAGCATTAAGTGGGCACTGAGGAGGAGGAACCAGTGTGGGCCCTTGGAGGAAGGACTTTGGAGTGCTCAGGAGAATGAGTGAATGAAGGCAGCAGGTGAGTAGGGACCGTTCACAACTCGGAGTGATGCTCACCTAGTGTGACCTGCAAGGAATAGAGAGAATCCTGATTATTCCACAAAGAACTTTTATCCTGTTGAATAGAGGAATGGGGATGTGGACTGATACCATCTGTCCCTTGAGAGTCGCTCATGTAGAATGACCTTTACTATTTTTATATATTAAGACATCGCGATTTACAGTTATTTATAGTTGAGCTTGAGGCATAATGTGTTTCAGCTCCAGTCTCACCATTGTGTCAACTTCCCTCCACCCATGTCCCAGGTGTCCCCGCCCCTGCCCCGCCCTGCCTGTCTCCTGACTGGGGCCTTTTTAAATTTGGGCAATGCGGTTAGATCCTGCTTTTGTGTTGTTGACACTGTGTTTTGGATACAGAGCTACATCACTTCTCTCCCCTGACAAAGTACTGAGGCCCTTGACCCCTCCCTGTCATTTCCCATCTAATTCCTCTTGCTACCCCTGCTTCAGTTTCTTTGTTTTCTATATCCTTTATCCTATATTTTAGGGTGAAGAGTGATCAAGTTGGGGCTGGAGCGATAGCACAGTGGGTAGGGTGTTTGCCTTGCACGTGGCCGGGTTCCATTCCCAGCATCCCATATAGTCCCCTGGGCATGGCCAGGAGTAATTCCTGAGTGTAGAGCCAGGAGGAACCCCTGTGCATCGCCGGGTGTGACCCAAAAAGAAAAAAAATGAGTGATCAAGTTGTCTTCCCTTTAATATCTTGCTTTTCCTCATTCTGTTATTCCATTCTGTTATTCTAGCTGTAATATATTGAGTAACTAGAATGACCTTTAAAAGAAAGTAGGACCTAGATCAGAGGTTTTTAACTGATGGTTCACAGGAAATTTGTGCTGACCCATGAGAAATTTATTATTGCTTAGCACATAATAACTTGGATCATGTAGCAGCACTCTCATAAATATATATGCATATACATACACATGTTCTTACTATAAGTAATGGTTTTATTTCTGTCTGAGCATTAAATGAAATAGCTCTCCTATTTTTCCAGTATGCAAGTGTCAGATTGAAAATCCCTGACTTAGACCATCTATGTTCACTTGTATGTAAATTGAATTTGATTTTATGGTTTAATAAGTCATTGACAGGTATTGTTAAATATTGTTAATGGGGGCTGGGAAGTAGCTTAGGTGGCAACACTTTATGCCAGAGGCATTGGTTAGATCCCCCTATGGCATGGACACACACACACATACACACACACATGAGCACACGTGTGCGGACACACACACACACACACACACATACACATATACACATACACATCAGCACTGCCAGATGTGGCCCTGATTACTTTTCAACACCCCTGGGTATGGGTTCCACATAATTAAGAGATAAATAAGAAAAATTTCCATAAAAACATATTAACTGTGGCAATGACACCATTTGCCATTTTACTTTATTATTATCATTATAATTTGTAGGGAGGGGGCTGAGTTCACACCTTGCTGTACTTGGCACTTACTCCTGGTTCTGTGCTCATGGGTCATGCCTGGTGGTGTTTAGGGGACCATATGCAATGCTGGGATTAGAACCAGCGTCAGCCACACGCAAGGCAAGGGTCCCAGCCCTATCCTGTCTCTCCAGCCTACCATTTACCATTTTAAATCGTAAAAATTGTATATCTATTTCTATTTCAGTTTGTTTCTTGCTGTGTATTAAAACCACTACAAAATACAATGGGTTAAAGTCTCTCGTAGTTCTGTGCTGGAAAGTCAGGCCGGGCTTGCCCTAGGGGAGGTGATGTTCTTGGATGCAGATCTTTGGCTAAGCCAGTGTTCCTCAACCTTTGCCCACTATGACCACCCCTCCATGCCCCATGCCCCCCACCCCCTCCCGACTTCCTGACCTACTCACTTGAATGGAGTCAGCAAAACCTGACCTGAGCTAGCTGGAAGGTAAGGCTTCACTCAGGGAGGACTGGCTGGTCAATGAGCTACTTAGGACTCACAGTCTGTCACTTCTCTCATTATTCAGGAATCTGGCTCACACTTCCTTAAAGGTGGAAGGAAATGCAGCTGTCAGGCCCCTAAAGAGCCTCAGCCTGGAAGTCCCCAAATATCACTTCCTTTGAATCCTGTCTGTTCTCATTAGAGAGCTTGTCTAGATAAAAAAGGAAAAGGCATAGGCTCGTCTGATGTGAGCCAGAGCACTTGCATGCAGCAGGGAAGTAGACGACTTACTGGAATAGAACCCCAGGTCCCCAGTGATCTGGGCAGTTTCTTTAACCTGTTTTCCTAAATGGATTAAAGAATTCACCAAAAGTCAGTAGATGAGGTAGATAGACTGAAACAAAACAAATGCTTAACGAGTTGTCATGAGAAAGATGGTAAGGACTTGTAGAGGTCTAATAGTGACTTTAGCAGTCTTCTAGAACTTTCCAAATTTTAAACTGAGTAAAAAAAAGACCAAAAGGTCTGCAGAAAAGATATATATCGCCATTTTCACAGATCCTCTTGGTAGAATTGACCACTCCTGTCCATCTGCTGATTGTGGTGGGCCTTCGAAGGGTATCAATCCCAGAAAAGGCCCCTTTTATAGCAATAGACAGTTAGGAACAAGAAATACAAGCTCATAAACATCTTAAAAAATGTCAAAAGACGCAACTTTGCAGTGGACCAGGAACTCATCTACAGATTAATCTTGCTTGAGAAAGTAAGCTCTTTTAAAAGGTATTCTTGGCTTTAAAAAACTCTTTCAACTTTTCATTTTAATCATTGTATGACTTAAATGTAAAATATATAGGAGGACCTTGAAATTAGATATGAGTTACATTTAATAAAACCAGAAGAAATATGGTGATTCTTAGAAACCTTTATATTGCTTCTTTGAAGTTTTAGTCTACAGTGCATTTTATAACTTAATAAAACAATTTATTTTACAAATTAAATTATGTTGGCTAGTGTATAATTATAAAAAAAAGAGTTATGTGATTGAAAGGTAATATAAAGTTTTAAAAAATCCCAACCTGCAGCTTTGGATGCAATTAAAAGAAATAATATCCCTTCTAATAAAATACTTCCTTGAAATCTCATTTTCAATCCAAAATATTTTGAATCCTTTGACATGGGTAGATATAAAATACAGAGCAAAACCCAGATGCCAGGTGTCTTATTCCAAGAGTGATTACAGAATCTGACTCATATGAAACCACAGAATTGAAAGGGGATCCTTCATAATGCTTAATCTGTTCCATTATGTATAGTGTCATTTAGAGACTCTTGCCACTGGATGTATTTCTTCCAGATTTTATTCTAAGCATCAGTTGCAATATTTATTAGATGCCCGTTGTGTATAGCCAGACTCCAAACTAGTTGGTGTGGAGCATTACAAAGGAAGGAAGGTGTATGCTGCTGGTCTGTATTCTTTAGAGTCATCGTCTAGGACCCAGGACAAACACAGCTGCCAACAGTGCAAGCACTGCGGATGTCAGAGAGGATGGAGGTAGAAGCCAAGTGGAATAATTGGACTCAAATCGACTTTTCTGATATCCTAGCAGAGCATGAGCTGCTCAAATTTAGTGAAGAGGGCAAGACCACAATGCTTCAAGTGTGTGTGCGGGGGGGGAGGATGGGGGGAG
>JAOXYA010000020.1:14833386-14848262 GCA_028565675.1 Sorex palustris
TAATCCCTTATCAGATGGGTATTGGGTAAATATTCTTTCCCATTCTGTGGGCTCTTTCTGTATTTTGGTCACTGTTTATTTTGAAGTGCAGAAGCTTCTTAGTTTGACGTAGTCCCATTTCTTTATGCTTGCTTCCACTTGCACGGTCAGTGCTGTTTCATCCTTAAAGATGTTTTTAGAAAAGACAACAAAATTAATTCAGTATAGGTGAAGAGTGTATTAGATATTGAAGAGAAAGGGGAAGGAAAGGGGAGAATGGACAGAGTTCATTTTCCCCTATTTTTTTATTTTATTGAATCACTGTGAGATAGAGCAAAACAGAGTTGCTCATTATTGGGTTTCAGTCATACAGTGTTCCAACATCCATCGCCCCTAGTGTTATTTCCCAGCACCAGTATCCCCAGTTTTCCTCCCATCCCTCAAAACCACCCCCACACCCACTTGCTTGGATGGCAGGCACCTCTCTTCTCTCTCTCTATCTCTTTCTCTAAAGAGTTCATTTTGATAGTGAGATAACACAATGACACTTAAACTTTGGTGTGTATAGAGGGTATTATATACATACAGAGGAATTATTTACTTAAAATTCTTTATTATTATAAACCAACAATAAATCAATTTTTAAAAAGACTATGGGAATTAAAAGAGACTATGGGACTGAGGATGATCCCCAATGCCACATAAACTTTTGAGCTAAGTTAGTTGTAGTCCCTCACATCAAATAATAAATAAGATAATAGCATGCTCTAATATGATAATAATAATGACTGTATACATGTATAACACTTAAGAAAAGAAATAAAGTGTTCAGTGTGAAAGTAAAGAAAAACATGAAAGAGGGAAACTAAGTTTTTTCTATATATCTCTAAATGAGATTTGCTCTTTCTAAAAAAAAATTACTACTACCATAAAAAAATCATATATTTTTTAAACATCTAACTGTTGAACAGTTCTTTGATTTGTTCAAAAGACCACATGTTGTCATGATTGGGTGATATATCTTTAAGCATTTTTGGATTATAGATTTTTGTCTCCATCTCTTTTTATCCCGTGCTTTTCTGACTGTCCAGTGACATGGCTATGATAGGCAACTGAAGCAATTGGTCCTTGGTAACACCAACTTTCCTTGTGTTATGGCAGAAATTCCATGTTTTGGAAAGTTCCTCGATTCAGGATGCCGCTTTTGTAAATGTTCCCATAATACAAATTTTGAGATTATATTCTCCTTCACATACATCTTTCTGTCCTCTCTATTTCTGTACATCGATAGTTTATGTCTTGGTTATATTGAGATCACTGTTTCTTTTCAGAGGGTCAGATTGTCTGTCATAAGGTACTTCAGTCTTTTTGACCCTCCTACACGGAAGTTGTTTTTTTGTAATGTTAATAATTGATCAACAAGTCTAAAGACTATAGCAAATTGTCTTTAAAAAAATCCTTCTCCAGGGTCTGGAGAAGTAGCACAGTGGGTAGGGCATTTGCCTTGCACGCGGCCGACCCAGGTATGATTCCCAGCATCCCATATGGTCCCCTGAGCACCACCAGGAGTAACTCCTGAGTGCAGAGCCAGGAGTAACCCCTGTGCATTGCCAGATGTTACCCAAAAAGCAAAAATAATAATAATAATAATAATAATAATAATAATAATAAAAGTCCAGGCATACAATATTCCACCACCAGATTGTCTGCTCTGGAAGCACTTTATTGTTCTTTTTCATGGAACTTGAACATTCTTTTATTATTTTTTTATTTACTGAATCACTGTGAGATAGTTACAAAGTTTTCATGATTGAGTTTCAGTCATACAATGATGGAACACCCATCCCTCCACCAGTGCGGCTTTCCCACCACCAATATCCCCAGTATCCCTCCCTCCACCTTCACTCTAACCCATCCCCTGCCTCTATGGTAGGCAGTTTCTTTCTTATGCTCTCTCTACTTTGGGACATTTGGTTTATAATACAGATACTGAGAGGCCATCCTGTTGAAACATTCTCTTTTTCATTGTTGTTGTTGTTTCAATTAAATAACTGTGAAATACAGTTTCAAAGCTTCCATGCCTGAGTTTCATTCATACGGTGATCGAATTGAAACATTCTTAAATTGAAACATTCTTCTTTTGTGTGCTTGGGTTTGAAGGCCACACCTGGTGGTGCTCAAGGACATCTCCTGGCTCTGTGCTTTGGAATGATCCCTGGCAACACTCAGGGAAACATATGTGGTGCTGGGGAATTGAGCCTGGGTTGTCTTCATGCAAGGCAAGGGTACTACCACTGTTTGTGAGCCTTAACTCCTGCATATGATCCCCCAGGCACCACCAGGACTGACCCCTGAGCACAGAGCCAGAGTAAGTCCTGAGAACAAACAGGTGTGGCCCAACTACCCTTCCCCAAAAAGGTAAAAATCATATTCTCTGAGTTCCAGGATTCTTATGAAAAGACAAACAGGAAATAGAGATTCGTCTGTATTCCCTGCACACTCTAAGTGAAATAATCAACCCCTAATGATGAAGGGCTAAGTGCAGCAGTGGCAGTGACTCCTTTGTTCCAGCCAATAAACTCGTCTCATTGTCTTTCAGCTATAGAGGATGAATTTGACTTTGCTCTTGGAAAGCAAACGCCGGCATTCCTGAAGAAGTGTGTGTGCTACATTAGGAAAATCGCAAACATTGAGCGCTTTGTGAAAATTCCAGAAATGGGAAAATACATGGATATCACAGGAACAGATCCAAGGATTATCCGGGACCCAGAAGCCCAAGAGAAGCTGATAAAACTCAGGGATGAATTTATTCCTACTATCGTTGCGTCCTCTAATTTGCGAGTCTACACCTCTGTTACTCATTGTGATATGAAACTCGGCTATTCCCAAGAAATAGAAAATCATTACATAGAAGGGCTTGGTAAGCAGTTTTATGAGGACATGATCGATATCATCCAGGCAACGGTACAACAAAACTTTGACACAGAAACTGATACTCTCTATGATGAAATTCTCCAGCATTCCTCCTTGTGTAAGACCTATGCCTCCTTCTATGAGTATAAATGCGAATCTCTAAATATCGTGCATAAGTACCTTCTTCCAAGCAAAATCGGGCACATCAACCCTCTTATTATATATGGTGGGCCTTGCACCGGAAAGACCCTTCTGCTGGCTGAAGTAGCCAAGAAGGTATGAGCCTGTTCTTTTCGCTTACTTGCGAAACCTTTAACACTGGGAAAAGAATAAATTGTTGAGATTCACTTTCTGTGTTTCCTTGGCAAATGAGTCTGTGTATAATGGTTACTTCTGGCTTCCTCTTTTGCTGTTGTAACAGAATAAGATTCCAGGGGGCGAGTAGAGACCAATTTTCTCTTTTCTCTCCATCCTCCACATTCATCCTAGGGGTTGGGCGGAGCTAGTGTCCACTTGGCTGAAAACAAGGGCTGACCCACAGCTTTTCTAACCCCTTCTCGCCCTGTTGGAGGGCAGAGACAAGCCCTTCCTGATCTCCTGCTTTCTCAGCTTGGCTGCGATGATGATGAAGTGTCTACAGTGATGATGCAGTGTTTGTCTGCATTGCTTTACTCCCGGCTGAGACTGCCATAAGCATCTGGTGTGGGGAACACAGGCACAGCCAACCCATCTCTGTCTCCACACAGCACCAGAAAACCCATCGGGCTGCATTTTAGGGAGGTTAGGAATGCCAGGTTGCCACCCATTTTCCTTCCAGGACTGAATTTTTCTGAACTGGATTCTTCACTCTTAACTTTTTTGACTGGCTGAAATTACCCCCCACCCCACCCCTGCTCTCTCCCCTGAGACCTGTCCCTGCTTTCCTGGTGGTCATTCCCCTGCTGTTCCCCAGACATGGACCATCATTTTCCTCCATAATCATGCCTTGACCCCTACACATGCAGCCATTCATTTTATGTATCTTGCTGACAAAACCCCCTCCCCAATCCAGTAAACTCCTTGAACAAGATCTGGGAAGGAATGACACCAATTAAAACTGAGTAAGCCAATTCCTGCCTGTGGCCCATCTCTAGTACATGGGAAACAGCTGGATATTGTTTAGCTGTTTGGCTGAGAATTCTGGCTGCACAGCCAGTTCAATGATGGCTACTCACCACCCTTTCCCAGACACACTCATCCCATCACTCTATCTCACAGGGACCATCAGCTATCAAGTGGCATACCCCCACAGGCTGCAAGGGATGGTTCATAGTGACCTTGTTCCCTGTGTAAGAAGTGGGGATGAGCATCTGTCAGCCCCGTCCCTGGGAATGGAGCACTGAGAGACACAGCCATACACCCTCGTCTCTCTCTTTCCCCCTCTTGGCCTCCAAACCTGTTTCAGCCTAGAGTTGGGAAACTCACTTAGAGAAACACCACTGGCTTTCTTATCTGGCACTCTTATAACTCTTTGGTCATGGCCCCCGAGTGTGCCTATTCACAGTGCAGTATCATGGCACCCCAAGAGTCCTCACTTTAAACCCAACTCCACTCCACCCCCGCCTGTGCTCCTGGGAAGGTCTTTGCCCACAACCATGTGTGTGCTCTTGTGACACTGATGGGGATGGCCAGAGAACCATGCACACACTCACCAGAAGCCAGCTGCAGAGGACTGACTAGTTGTTTGTCCTGTTTCAGTGACCACCAAAGGGCAGTTTTAGAATGACAGCACAGGACAGTCTCCTCCAAAGGAGCCTCAAATGTTGGTGCTCAACAACACTCACTTGCCTTAATATTCATTCTATTAAATGAAGTTTCCTAAACTTCACTTGACGATCTTTTGGAGAAACCTTAAATGCTCATAAACATAATTCCAAATGAACAAAATTATACATTCTGTGCTTTTAGGCATTTCCTTGGTGAATTCCAGAGATTACTCAAAGAACTTTACCTCCCTAAAATACACTTTGATCATCTCCCTACCTGCCTGTACCTTTCCAGACAAGAAAATTACTAAATTTGGCAGCCCTTCTCTTTATCTCCACAATTACAGAGAGAATGAGACAGAGAATGCACTAGAATGAAAGTAAGAAATAACGTCATCTCTCAGTAACCATCTGTCTCCTAGCAAGTCATTTACCCAGCCTGTGGCTCAGTTTCCTCTTTTATTAAATGATCCTAGAATCCCACCTGCCCTGTGAGAGATGCCGTGAGAAGTGATGAGTGCCTGTTTATATGTAGCCAGAAATGTGTTATTAACACAAAATAACAAAATCTCTTTTAACCAGCATTCTGTAATTTTGTATGACAAGATAAATAATAATCACAGTGAGGACCCTTTAACCAGAAAGAATCTCTTAAGGGGGCAGAGAGATAGGACAGATAGTAGAGCACTTGCCTAGTTAGCTTAACAGCAGTGGGTAGGACTCTTGCCTGCAGGCTGACCTGTGTTCGATCCCTGGCATCCCATTTGGTCCTCAGAGCATTGCTAGGAGTAATTCCTGAGTGCACAACCAGGAGTAACCCCTAAGCATTACCAGCTGTGGCCCAAAAAAAACAAAAACAAAAAAAAAGTCTCTTAATCATAGATTATACTCAGTATCACTTCAATCCTGAGCATTTATTACTGAATTCTAATTAACTTGAAATTTGGTCAAACATATACGCCCTTAAGTGACCTCAGTGAAAGCAATTGACTCGAGATAATGTATAAGTCATTATTTAATCTATGCCTTAAGCAAATACTAAGCATCTACTAGGTCCCAGGTAACAGGAATTAAGCAATGGCCTTAGTAGGTACTCAGATCTACAATTTATCTACAATTTAGCTTTTGTGACTTCTAAACTAAAAGCTAAAAGGTAAACATTAGGGCCAGAGAGCTAGTACAAGGGTTATGGCTCTTGTTGAGTGCAGCCAACCCTGGTTCCACCCCTGAGCACAGAGCTAAAAGTAAGCCCTGGGCACACACTGGATATCATCCAAAGTGAAAGAAAAAAATTTAAGCTAAATGTTGCTTTATGGCAAAATGATACATGGATATTACTGTGACTGTCACTTTTTAGTGCGGTGATCTGACAATATCCTTGCAATGTGCCTGAGATATTTGATCTTCCCAGAAGGTTTTTCTCTTTCCTGAATCTCAGCTAGTTTCTGCAGTGCCAGGGTTATCCAAAGTCTTACCTCGAAAGAGCTGGAAAGCTGTTGGATGCAACTATGTGATTGTCTGTCTATATATAGACAAACAAAACCATTCTAAATTCCACCTCTATGTTTTAGGCTTATGGCTGGCTACAGGAAGACACGGGACCTGAATCTGACCCTGTCATAGTTGTGAGGTTTCTCGGAACCACAGACATGAGTACGGACCTCAGGCCTCTCCTCCTAAGCGTTTGCGAACAGTTGGCAGTGAACTACCGGTGCCTGGTTCAGAGCTACCCCAAGAAGATCCATGACCTACGGGACTTGTTTATAAACCTCCTGAATGAGTCTTCCCTGCAGAGGCCACTGGTGATAATATTCGACTCCCTGGAGCAGCTGTCAGACAGCGACGAGGGCAGGAAGCTTTGGTGGCTCCCCGCCCACCTGCCCCGCTTCGTCCGGATTGTCCTCTCCACACTGCCCAACAAGTATGGGATCCTGCAAAAACTCCGGTGCCTTATCCACGAAGAGGACAACTACATTGAGCTGGTTCCCCGAGACCGGAAGATGTGCAGTCAGGTCCTCAAACACCAGCTGCTGCGGGTGAAGCGGAAGGTGACCTCGGGTCAGCAGATCTACGTGAACAATGCCTTCTCCAAGTGCACGCTGCCCATGTTTGTGAACCTGACCTTCCGAGAGGTGAGACACTGGCGATCGCACAAGGATGTCAATGAATCGTCCCTCTGCGTCACTGTGCATGACAGCATTGAGCAGCTCTTTGGGTCCCTGGAGAAGAAGTGTGGTCCGAAGCTGGTCTCTAGGGCTCTCGGCTACATCACCATGGCCAAAATGGGCTTGAGTGAAATGGAACTGGAGGATGTGCTGGCTCTGGACAACAGTGTGATGAATGAGCTCAACGAGAATGCCAGGCCCAGCAACCCCCTGAGAGTCCCTTACCTGTACATTGCCAGGCTCAAGGAGGGGCTGAGTGGCTACTTAATAGAAAGACACATAAAGAACGTGACATTGCTGGTCTGGGCCAATAGGCACCTGCATCTCATAGCCCAGAAGCTGTATCTGCAGGGAGACAAAGCCCTTCGGGAAATGCACACCATCTTGGCTGATTACTTCCTGGGCGTCTGGGCCGGGGGCAGGAGGAAAGCTTTCTGCCTCGAAGACCCCTACTTGAATGGCTGTCTTGACTTGGAGAACCGCAGCCTGCTGGAGGAGGAAAAGCACTTCCTGGAACAGGCTTCCTTCGACAGGCAGGCTCCAGACCAGCCCTGGGTGTTCCAGTGCAACCCCCTGGAGCCAGACATCTTCTTCGTCAACCACCGGAAAATGTCGGAGCTCCTGCACCACCTGACGCGGTGTGGGAAGACAGATGACCTGCTGTACGGCATCATCATGAACTTCAGCTGGCTCTACACCATGATCAAAATCGGCCAGTTCGACAAAGTCATCTCGGACATCGAGCTGGCCTACAACTACTCGCAAGAGAAGGAGCTCAAGTTCCTCGGCAGCACCCTGCGCAGCATCAAGAACAAGGTCATCGCCTTCCCCGGCTCCCTCTCGGCCGAGCTGCAGCAAAGGCTGCTGCCTGTTGTGAGCTCCCTGCCCAAGCTGAGACATCTCCTTCTCGAATGTGACAAAGATGGGCCCAAGTATTGCTCCATTGTGCCGCTGCATTCTTCCATGGACGTGACCTACAACCCTGAGCGTCTTCCCTTATCTTCCAGCCACCTTCATGTCACCGAGATCCTGCCCACCTGCAACCCCAGCACCGTCCTCACCGCTTTAGAAAATGGTTCTATAAGCACCTGGGACGTGGAGACGCGCCAGCTTCTCAGACAAATCACCACTGCCCAGTCGGTCATCCTGGGCATGAAACTGACCGGGGATGAAAAGTATCTGGTGGTGGCCACCACCAACAACACTTTGCTGATTTACGACAACGTGAATTCCTGTCTCCTGTCTGAAGTGGAAATCAAGGGGACCAAGCATGGTGGCGGCTCTAGCTACATCAATGGCTTCACGCTCTCTGTCACCCATGCCCTGGCCTGGCTCGAAGCCAGCAAAGACGTCACAGTCATTGATCTGCTCTATGGATGGCCCCTGTACCAGTTTCACTGCTGGTACGAGGTGACCTGTGTCCAGTGCTCGCTGGATGGCGTGTATGCTTTCTGCGGCCAGTACCTGAACACCACTACCATATTCCACTTGGGCAGTGGAGAAAAACTCTGTACTGTGACCTCTGAATTCTCAGGGGGGTTCGTAAAGTTCCTGCTGATCTTAGACACAGCTCAGGAGATGGTGATGGTGGACAGTGAGGGAAGTCTGTCTGTCTGGAACACCGAGGACATGGCCAACCCCCAGCTCACGGATGATTTTGACTGCCGGAGAGAAGACAGCGAGGTGGTCAGCATCGAGCTCTCAGAGGACCAGAGCGCCATTCTGATCTGCAAAGCCCTAGGCCTGGAGCTCCTGGATACTGGCATGTGGAAAGTGGCTGAAAAGTTCCGAGCTAAACACAATGAACGCTTCATTTCTGCCGTGCTGTCCAAAAACGGAGACTGCATCATCGCCACCATGGAGAATACTTCGGCCGTGTTTTTCTGGAGACGGGACACGGGGCAGTGTATGGCCAGTTTACAGGAAGTCTCAGGTGCCATCATCAAGTTGGTGAAATCGAGCCACCACAATATGCTACTCTCTTTATCCACCAGTGGGGTCCTTTCCATCTGGGACATTGATATCATCACAGCCATGTCCAACATCGATAAGACCGGCAAACCCATCCAGAGTCTGGTGCTGCCCACCAGAGGCGAAATCATTTACTCACTCGATGGCTCCGACTGCGTTCACAAGTGGAACTTCAGCAGTGGGTTCATTGAAGCGGTGTTCAAGCATGAGGGCATCGTGGAACACTGCGTGCTGACATCCTCAGGAGACTTGATGGTGACATCAGATGACAAAAGCAGCCAATATGTCTGGCACACCAGCAGCGGCGAGAACCTCTTCCGCATCAATGGACAGAGGATCTCTCAGCTGCTGATCACACACAATGACCAGTTTGTGGTCTCCCTCTGCGAAGAGCACGCCTCCAGGGTTTGGCGGCTGGCCACCGGCCACCGGGTGTGCAACATCCTCACCACCCTGCAGAATGCCTTCATCACCTCTGCCAATACCTTTGTGGTGGGGATGACCAAAAGCAAAGTCCTGGCCGTCAGTCTCTGGACAGGAAGCATCACCAAGAAATTCTGCTGTGAAGATGGCACCACCATCGTGAACTTTAAACTGATCCCTGATTGTCCGGACATCATCGTCTTCATCACCTCGGCTGAGACAGTGAATATCTGGAGTTTGACAGAGGAGGTGATCTGTCGCCGGGTGCAACTTCCAAACAACTTCCTGAAAAATCTGGAGGATTTTGAGATTTCTCCCAATGGGAAGCTCGGCATCATCGCCAGGGGCGATGAGAACATCAACGTGCTGGATCTATACAGTGGTAAACTCCGGGTGGTGCATGCCTCCGGCATCATTTGGCGGCAGAAATTGTCTCGGGATGGTCGCTACCTGGTATACATTTGTTTCCGGAATGGGGAGGAAGAGGATGAAAATGGAGCCATATCCAGCTTAATTGTAATGAGACTGGCCGATGGGAAAAATATCGGTGCTTGTTCCCTTTACAAAACACCCACATTCCTTGCTCTCTCTCAGAGACACCTGAACATCATTGTCGGCTTTGATGACGGAAGTATTGGAATCTACACCGTGGTGGACCGTGTAGATGCTGCCTTGAAAATTAAAATTGCCACTTCCAATAGCAGACAGATCTTCAACAATGCAACACAGACATCCAGACCAAAGTCGAACAGTTACTGTTTCAAAGTGTCTGTAGATTGCTTATGGAGAGAGTCTACCGAAGTCTTTGCAAGGGACAGTCCCATCACAGTCAGCGACTCCTCGGAGGCTAGTGAAGCCACACCCTCCAAAAAACACAATTCCTGCTATGACCGTATGTGCTCGGTCCTGGAGTCCAGGAGCCACAGCTATGCCCCTGATAACTAGCAAAAGGTTTATCCTGCTCAGTGAAAAGATGTGGTGTGTGGGACAAATATATATACATATATGCATTATATGTGTTGTGTGTATATATTTATATATATATATATTCTCTTATATATCCCAAATGACAAACTACTCATTTCCTAAAAGGCAGGACGGGAGGCTGGAGTTCCTGTGTTAATTATTTCTGTGCTCATGGAGTATAGAGAAAAGGTGAAATTGGTTTCGTATTTGGTCTTTTGGCAAAGCATGAAGTCCCGAGAGATGATGTTCCCAAATTTTACTTTGGTGGCGACATCACCATACAGGTAGAGGGTGGTTTTTAAGTGATCAGTGTGGGAAGGAACAGTGCAACTCAGCACTCTGGTTCAGGCGAGAGAGGCATGAGTGTTAGATGTAGACCGTTTGGACCGGATTGAGTGACTCAGAAATCACAAACCCAGCTTGCTGTTTGACATCAGAGTGGCTCTAAATAAACAGCCTTAATCTCTCTTTACATTTTACAATCCTGACAACTGTGTAAACCCAGTCCACACATGGAAGGTCTAAAGGTGCAAAATAATGTAACAAAGCCTGTCCAGATGTCTTCCCCCATGTCTCAAGAGAAAAAGATAGTGAGTGAGGCCTTGGATGGGACTGGCCCGAGAACCTACCCTCGCCACCATAGGGCTACAAACACACAGTACACCATTCAGCCATGGCTGTTGCATGTGAGGGCTTCTATATAATGGAACATAGGGTTTTTAAGCTATTTCCTGGGCTGCAAATGAATACTTAATTTAACAAGAAATCACCATCTTCTCGTGTCTTTTCAGAAATACCTGTTTGTACTGGTTGTAAAGCATTGCAGAAAGGGCATTCCAGATATGGCCAAACCACCTGTTCATTTCCCCCGTTGTCCTAGCAGGTCTGTGCTACTGGGTCAGCTGGATGGACACACGAATTTTTCTTAAACCCCTGCAATCTTAATAGAAAGAGAGCACTCTCGACATGCCATCTGTGAAATACTGATGACATTTGCCTTACTCTCATTTCTCCTCTTTCCTGTGCAAAATGCAGAGAGATGACCAAATACTCGGGGACAAACTGAATATGCCTGTCTTTGTGCTAAAATATTCTACAAATCTTAGGGGTGTCCAAAGGTTCTATACTGTCCCTGTTTGTAACCACTTTCTTACTTCGACACACTGTGTATGCTTCTCTTTCACACTTCTGCTGAAAGATTCTGCAGAGCCCTTGACAGTTTTAGCTATTTCAAAGCAGATGCTACGAAATGATAATCACTATGGTTTTGTTTTTTCAAAAACTACTCTACTTAAAAAGATGCCATCCCAAGAGGGGAAAGAGATTTCCTTCCCTCCAGATCCTCCGTGTGCCACACCCTTGGATGACTTTTTCAAAGGATGTGGGTGGGAGCTGGTTTGGTTTGAAAGTGGCCCCAGAGGCCTGAGTAGTAGGTAGGACAGTGAGCAAGCAGCTGACCAGCTTCCTGTCCAGCTCTGCCGCAGACTCACCACAGATATGCTGACGGATCTCTCATCTCTCCCATGCATTGTTTTTGTAACCTGCAAAATAAGGCAGTGGTCATGTCTGCGCTGGCCCTCAGAGAGAGATTTGGGAGCAATAGGAGGACAAATAGAACATCCTGAGTGTTGACGCTAAGGAAAAACAACTCAATCTAGTAGCGATCTAACCCATAGGGAATCCGAGCCCATTAGATTTCATTTTAGGAAGCAGTTTGACAGCTATTTGTAAGCAGATTGTAAGCATTCCAAGATGTGATTCGACATAAACCCCCCTCTCCACAGTGAAATCCATCCCCTCGCTCCCCTAGGAACTTCCTCCCAGCCAACTATACCCTTAGTCGATTGTGTCATTGCTTTTCTTTTCCTTTTTTGAGCTTTTTCAGAGGTAAATGCATTCTCATTCCTCTTATTTGTTGTCCTTATCAGTGAGAACTTCATGCCACATGTTCCTAAAAATTAAATGCCTAGATGGCTTAAATGTAGTTTGTGAATGTTCTCTGTAAAAGTCAATAGAGTTTAACAAGTGACTTGAATGATTTTTTCCTAACTTGTTTGCAACTGATAGCTCATATTGAATGTTTTTATGTAAACTTTGTATTGTTGGGGAGAACTACCCAATCAGAGATTTATATTTTCATAAATGTTACATTTAGTTAAATTTTGTTACAGAGTTGTTACACTAGAAAATGATTGCAGTCTTAAGCAATGTATAGTCTTGTGTATGTATTGTTTGTATGAATAAAAGATAAACTAGTTTTGTGTGATGTTTGTTTTTCTCCTCCTAGCTGCAGCAGAAGATTTTCAGTAATAATTATTGTCCTTACTTACTCAGCACTGTACACTACACTATACACTAGGCACTATTTTTGGAGATTACACATTAGTCATAAAATGCTCATAACAGTTTTATGAGCTCGCAGCAGACCAGGTTTATACATGAAGCAATGTAGAAACAGAAGCCTAAGGAAGCGGCTGAAGAGGCTCTCAACATAATAACAATGCCTGTCTCGGTAACTTTCTCAAAGCTCATACAAATTCAACACCAAGTATCCAATAGGCATTTACTGATAATGGCTTCCTAAGACACTTTCTAATTGGAACATTAAAAGGTCTGGCTAGACATGAGGATCACTCAAGCTCTTGGAAATGCACTAAAATTTTCAGTATAGTGGATATAGTGTATTCCTTCAGAAAATATTTACTTGGTCATGCATCTTGCCAAGATTACAAAGGCAAATAAAACAGCCTGTGCTCTCTCGTAGTTTATAGGCATGACAAGAAAACATACAGGAAGTGAGTTTTCTGTGTATATATGAGGATGATCCTTCCCTTTGGGCTGGAACAAAATAAAAGGAGGCTGAGAGGGAAGGAGATTCCCCACTTAAATTTTCCCCCTAGAGAGTGAAGACCAACTCATCTGCTCTCTAATTTTTTTTCTGCCTTCTTGGATTTAGAACACACACACACACACACACACACACACACACGTTTAATCTTTTTTTTCCTTTTTTTTTTCTTGTTGGGTCACACCCGGCGATGCACAGGAGTTACTCCTGGTTCATGCACTCAGGAATCACTCCTGGCAGTGCTCAGTGGACCATATGGGATGCTGGGAATCAAACCTGGGTCGGCTGTGTGTAAGGCAAATGCCCTACCCGCTGTGCTATTGCTCCAGCCCCACATTTAATCTTTTTAAATTGTTTGGGGGCCGTATCTGGCGATGCTCAGCAGTCACTCCTGGCTCTGCACTCAGGAATTACTCCTGGAGGTGCTTGGAATAAGGAATGCCAATATCAAAACCAGGTCAACTGTAAGCAAGGCGAATGCCCTACCATACTATACTATAGCTCCAGCTCCACACACCTAATATTTGTTAATGGAAGCAAAGAAGAGCTTACTTCTAATTTAATGAAACAATCATTCTTAGGGGAACTTAAAACTAAAATGTTACAGAAAAAAATGAGTAAGGTATCAAGTAAACTACTGCCTTTATCTTCATGTGACTAAGATGAACTTCTGCTTAAAATTGACCCCACTGAAAAATATTTATTACCTTTCCTGGGGTAATTCCTTCTCTGCTTATAATCTAACTCCTATAGATAAAACTAACTTATCTTTAGTTTTCAGAGGAGATAAATAGAAATTAATGCTCCATAAATGTATTTCACACACAGAATTTTTTGTTTAAATATCTCTTATCCTAGGGCAGAGCATGTCTGCTGGGTTCCAGGTATGATGCATTTCCCTGGAATGATTTACTAATTACTAAGTCCCTCCTACAATGTAAAGAAGATATAGCTAAATCAGACTGAAGGCCGGCTTGGATGGATAGTTGTTAATATACCAGGCACTCATTTTTAGGGTATCAACATAGGTTGTGATTCAGAGTTACCACCCATCCCCTCTGGCTTTACAGAAGCCCCGCCTTTAGCAAATGAAGGTCATAGTCAGCTGCTGCTTGAGCAGAGAGCAGAATTTCTCAGGCTGAATTGTGCATCACTGGTTAAAATACATTTTGGGGGGCTGGAGAGAGACCTAAAGGCATAGGAGTGTGTGTTCACATACAGGAACCCCAATTTCAGCTTGGTACAGCTAAGCATGAAATGAAAAACATTTTTAAATTACACATTCAGATTTCTTCTTTGCACACTCTGATTTCCCAGTCCATCTGTCCAGGGAAGGACCCATGAACTTGTATTTTTACTAGATTCCCCCACATAATACCAGTATGGCGAGTGTGGGAACCACACCTTAAAAATCAAGACAGGGACTGAAGAGATAATACAGGGATTAAGGCACTTGCATGCACACAGCTGGCCCATGTTCAATCTCTGGCATCACATATAGTCTCCGGGCACCTCCAGGAGTGATCCCTGAGCACAGAGGCAGGAATACTGCCTGGCATGACCCCAAAACAAAAATGTAAGAACTGAAAGTCAGTCAGAATTAGCCTCACTATTAGCAACGCCCCATGGCTAGATACTGTACCTAAAGTTACTTCATTGTGGCAAAGGGCTCCATTAAAAATAATGGAGCCATTATTTTTATAACTCCACCCATAAATCTTACTTCCCCTTTCCCTTTGGTGTTCTGGGACCAGGAACAACTCATACCAGATGGCCGTGTTTGCAGCACATTCTTTTTTTTTTAATTTTTATTAGTGAAACACCATGAGGTACAGTTGTAGACTTACAAATTTTTGTGCTTGGGTT
>JAOXYA010000020.1:14891408-14903462 GCA_028565675.1 Sorex palustris
CGCCATTTCCCTCCCACCCCCCAACACCCCACCCCCCCCCCCAGCCTCCCTCTACTTTTGTGCATTATGGTTTGCATTACAGGTGCTTAGAGGTCATGGTGTTTGTTCAGGGCATTCAGTATTTTTATCAGGACAGTAGGGCTGGAGTAGCTTTTTAACTGGGTGGAAGCTTTTGGGGTGTGCCGAGGCTTCCGGAAATACAGGGAGGTGAGGGGTGAGGTAAGATAGCCCATCTTGACCCTGAGAAAGCCGGGAGATTTCTGTCAAAAAACCTGCAGGCCCGAATTTTCAACAGATTATATCTCAGTGAGATCTGTCCTGAGACGGTGGAGTCAGGCTGGGGTGTGGCAGTGATTTTGGATTGTGGAAGCGAGCAGCTGCTGGGGCTCTGCTTGGGCGGGCACAGACCAACCTGCCCCCTCCAGTTTACCGAAATCTGCTCAGCCTTGCTCGGGTCTGAGATTAACTGCAGCTTTTGATCTCTTTTTAGATTGATTTATGAGTGTCCATAGGAAGGCCAAAAACTGAACTTGCATAGCTGAGCCAGAGGTGCTTTGTGGGTTTGACTCCCACATTCCTAACTTTTGGCCATTTAGTTTCTCAGGAAATTTGGCCCCAAGTTGTCCAGAGGCATAGCAGTAGGTAATTTGGCAGCTGATACACTTGCCCTGCAGGTACAGGTTGACCTGCTGATACCCCCAGAAACTGACTGGACACCTCCGGGAGGCCCATAGCACCCCACTCCTGTGACTGTGGCTCCCGTGGCGTGGGGTGGAGCCAACGGCCATGATTGCCCTTGGGGAGCATGAGGCTGGAGCCAGTTTGCCCCACTAACCCCAAGTGGCTGTGCACATTGGCAGGAACTGTGTTTGTGAGTATGGTGAGTGAGAAGTGACGTCATGTCCCCATCATGTGAAATGCAGTGAGAACCAAGTCCAGATCCTGGGTTGGGGGAGCTGGCAGCTTCATACAGCCCGCCCTCCTTCCAGCACGGAGGTGGGGGGACGCGCTCCCGATCCTCCTCCTCCCTCCCCAGGGGCTCACCCTCTGACCCTCCTGCTCAGCTATCCTCCCTTTTTTTTTCCCCCTCTGGCCAGAGCAGATGGACACAAGGAGAGGGAGACTGAGCAGCTGTGCTGTGGGGCTCCAGGCAGCCTTTGCCCCACTTGGCACTGAGGCAGCCGCCTCAATCCCTGGCAGTGCTGCGCTGCCCGCCTGCCCTCCCAGCCCTCCCCCTGCAGTACCCCCATAAGCCCGGCGCAACCTCCTCTTCTGACGGTCGGCACTGGCCGCCACGTGCCCTCCCCTCCCACCCAGGCTTCCCCCCGTCTGTCTCCTGCTTGGTGCCTCTGGGTCATCGAAGAGATTCAGCGGGTAATGGGCAGCGGCAATTCTCTTCTCCCCACCTGGCATCTGCGGGGTCCCTGCTGCTCAGCCTTGTTCCGCGTCCGGGTGGCCTGGACACCCGCTGTGACTTGAAATGCCCTGCCTGTCCTATTCGGGCCCTGCTCACTCGGATTTGGGGGCTCACAGAAGTTCCTCCTGACTCTGCCCATGGTCTCTGGAAGCTGCCTGTTTGTTTGTTTATTTATTTATTATGATTATTGTTTTGGGTGGTGGGCCACCCCTGGCGATGCTCAGGCCACACTCTGGCTCTGAACTCAGGAGTCACTCCTGGTGGGGCTCAGGGATCCTCATGGGGTGTTGGGGATTGAACTTTGGCGTGTGCAAAGCAACTATCCTCCCCGTAGTACTATCTGTCCGACCCCAGGAGGGTGCCCGTTTTGATTTTTCGGTTTCTCTTGGTCCACACTCTCTAACTCACGGCCCACCTCAGCTGCAGAGGACTGGGTACAGGCGCACCCTGATCTCAGTTGTTCTTCACAAGCGACTTTCAGACCCTCCCCAGAGAAAGAAAACACTTGATTGGTCAGATTCTGTCTTTTCTGCCTCGCTTTCCGTTCCAAAATGGGCTATTGCCCTGACCAACTTTTCAGCAAGATTTTTCTCTCCCCTCCCTCCCGCCCAAGGAATGAGAATAGTAGATTTTGCAGTTGGAGCGGTGCTTCGTGTTCTGAGTGCTAGCCTTGATGGTTTGGGGTGTCAGCTTTCTAAGAATGTGGCAGAGTCCGGGGCGTGGCTCAGTGGGCCTGGGCACATGCCGTGTGTCATGAGGGAGCTTTCCGTGTTCTTCCCTGGCACTGTGTGGTCCCTTGAGCACTGCCGGGAGTGCCCTTCCCTGTCTGCCCCCCACCCCCACCCCCCGCCAAACGACTGAAATTAGTTTCATGTTGTGCTGTGAAGGTGATGCACAGGGCCAGAGCACATGTCTTCCCTCTCGCTCCCCTGACACTGTGTTTCCATCTGTCCTTGGCCCCTGGCAGCAGTCCTCTTCTGCAGCACCCCTTCTGAGGGCCTTGCTTTCTGCACACGTGTCAGGCCAGCTGCATGCTGTATCCTGGGGGTTCAGGAGGTGGGAGCGGGGCCTGCCCTCACATCTGGCACCTTCCACGTGGCAGAGTCCTGGTTATCATCCTCACTCTGAATATGCCCTTGAGCTTCAGAGAGGTCCTGAGCCCAGAGGGGAGCTGTGGGGACAGGGTGTGCCCAGAGGCCTTGCAGTATCAGGACAGCCAAGCCAGGACAGCCATGACACGACAAGGGTGGTTAGGGTGGTTAGGATGGCCGGGGTAGAGGGTGGGGGGCCTAACCCTGGGGGAGTTTCTGAGCTCCATCCTCAGCACTGTGCATGGCCAGCACACACACGTACACACACGCACACACACACACCAGACATACACACACCACACACACACCAGACATACACACACACCATACACACACACATGCTACACACACCACACAAACACACACGCATACACACCACACACACCACACCACACACACTCCACACACGGCACACACACTGCACAAACACACCCACACATGCAACCCCTGCACCCCTCACACATACCACACACACCACATGTACCATAGACACACACTACACACACACCAACACACCACACACATACATCCCACAATCCCCCCACCCTACACACATCCCACAAACACCCCACACCCCTCAACCCCCCCACAGACCACACACCATACACATCTCACACACTACACACACACCTCACACACAAACACACCACACATCACATACCACACACCCACCCACACATACACCCCCCCCACACACACCCTCCCACAACACACACCACAGCACACACCACACACACACCACACACATGCACACACCACACACACACACACACACCACCACTGGGTGTGGCCCCTGTTGAAAAACAAACACACTGGCTTAAAGTGGAGGGTGACTTCATTTCCTCTCACGGAAATCTGAGCTCATCCTATACCCCGGGGCCACGCCACGTACAACCAGTTCCTCATAGCTCATAGCCCATAGCCCCTAGGTGAATTTATTCTTAGTTTTATAATCATTCCTCTCCTTTGCACGCAGCTGACCCAGGTTCGATCCTCAGTATCCCATGTGGCCCCCAGGCATCGCCTGGAGTGACCCCTGAGCTTCTCCGGGTATGACCCCAAAACCAAAAAATAAATGAACATTCTGTGTTGGGAAAGTAACTTGTATAAAAGAAAACATATGGAGTGTGTGTGGGGACAAGAGACACTTAACAGGCAGGGGCCGGCTTTGTGTGCAGGGCCTTGAGTCCCACCCAGCACTGCAGGGCCCTCTGTTCACTCCAGGAGGGAGCCCTGAGCACTGCTGGGTGTGACGCCCCCAGAGAAAAGAAACACCTGCTCCCTGGCCCAGAGCAGGCCTGCCACGTGTGGGAGGAATTCCAGGCCCGTGTGTGTGTGTGTGTGTGTGTGTGTGTGTATTTGTGTGTGTGCTGTGTGTATGCTTGTGTGTATGCTTGTGTGTTTGTGTGTGTGTGTTTGTGTATATGTTTCTCTGTGTATATGTATGTTTATTTCTTTTGGGGAGGGGGCTGGCGATAGCACAGCGGGTAGGGCATTTGCCTTGCACACGGACAACCCGGGTTCGATTCCTCTGTCCCTCTCAGAGAGACTGGCAAGCTACCGAGAGTATCCTGCCCGCACGACAGAACCTGTCAAGCTCCCTGTGGTATATTCGATATACCAAAAACAGTAACAACAAGTCTCACAATGTAGACGTTACTGGTGCCCGCTCGAGCAAATCGATGAACAATGGGAGGACAGTGCTACAGTGCTGTTTCTTTTTTTATTTTATTTTATTATTATAAAGTTGTTCACAGTAGTTCATTACAGATAATATTCAAACACCAATCCCACCACTGTGCACTTTCCCATAAGAGGAAAGTGTGTGAAGATTGTTGTATTTCATCTTGGAGCCAGTTAAGCCCTTGCATAAGAGATTACATGCAATATATTAAACCCAAACAAAGGTGTGCTACTTTTGGCACATCGGTGGGCTAGAGTATAAGAGGTCGCACGGCCACATTCCAAGACGTTCTGTTCTCTTTTTCCGGAGCTTTATTTCATAGTCTCCGGATCTTGGCCACTGATGAGATTATATTGCACCAGGGGCAGTTGGTGGGTGTGACTGCCAAGCTACTGAAAAACTGGGGAGCTGTGGGGAGGGGGCCCAGTCCTGATCCGAGCAGGCCTGGAGATCTCAGTCACAGGTCCCGCATATCTGGATTTTTCTGCAGGTTCCCACATAGGCTCGTCCCAGTTTGTGGAGAGCAGCTATGAGCATGGCGGTGGTTGGGTTCTGGAGGTTTTGGGCTGCCTGGGTTCTGCTGGGACAATTCAACCCACATCCCCTCCGAGTTCGCCCAGTGAAGACAGCCTGGCATGGGGTCAGGATATTCGATATGTTTATTTCTATGCGTTTGTGTGTAGATGTGTGTTTCTGTGTTTTATGTCTGTGTATATATATATGTGCTTGTACATGTGTTTATGTGTGTTTTGTGTATGTGTTTGTTTTCATGTCTATATATATGCGTGCTTCTGCAGTGTTGTGTTTTGTGTGTGTGTTTGTATCTGCATGTGTGTGTGTAGTGCGGGGAGCAGGTCTGGGAATGGTGTGTTACACTGCCTGGCTGTCCAGCTCTTAAGGCCGGACCAGAGGGCCAGTGCAGACCTGCTCCGCTCCTCTTGAGAAGGGGGGTTAGGATGCTTGTCTGGCAGGTGTCAGGTAGAGCTACTCCCCAGCCCCCCAGCAGCCCCAGGAAGGGGTCTTCATGTCCGGTCTCAAGGGCTTGTGCGTGTCCCGGGGACCAGAGGCAGTCTGCTGAAGGAGCAGAGGTATGGCCCTGAGGTCTGACCTGTCCGACTCCTGCCCTGCACTGACCGCACGTGCGCCTCTTGCGTCCACAGGCCGGACCTTCCCCACACACCCCTACTACTCGGCCCAGCTCGGAGCAGGGCAGCTGTCGCTCTACAACATCCTGAAGGCCTACTCGCTCCTGGACCAGGAGGTGGGCTATTGCCAGGGACTCAGCTTCGTCGCGGGCATCCTGCTGCTGCACATGGGCGAGGAGGAGGCCTTCCACATGCTCAAGTTCCTGATGTTCGACATGGGCCTGCGGAAGCAGTACCGGCCGGACATGATCATCCTGCAGGTAGCCCTCGAGCCTGCCTCGGTGTCCCAGAGGGGCTGTAGGAAAGCTGCCCGCAGCCCCCCACCCCCACGCCTGTCCGGGCTGAGAGCGTTTACCTTGCTGGGCATCGGAGGCCAGGTGTTCCGTTGACATTTATTTATTTATTTATTTGTTCTTTTGGGGTCACACCCGGTGATGCACAGGGGTTACTCCTGGCTCTGCTCGGGAGACTACATGGGGTGCTGGGAATCGAACCTGGGTCTGCTGTGTGCAAGGCAAATGCCCTACCTGCTATGCTATTGCTCCGGCCCCTCTGTTGACATTTCATCTCTGCCTTCCCTCACCCCTGGGCAGACACTGATCATCACTCAGCTGACAGGCAAGGAAACTGAGGCCCAGAGCGGTTGCCCCATTTTCCCAGGTCACACAGCAAGCAAGTGGCAGAGCAGGGGTTTAGCCCTGGGGGCCTCTTCCCTCTGACTTTCCCTTTGATCAGTCACCTTGAGGAATGATGGTACAGGGGGTAGAGGCAGTAGGGCCCTTGCTCCGCACGCAACCGGCCCAGCTTAGATCCCAGTATCTTGCAGAGTCCACCGGGCTTAATTCCTGAGTACAGTGATGCCCTGAGCATCACCGGGTGTGGCTCAAAAACAAAACAAAATCCCCACACCTCCAATCATCCATAGTTGACCGCTGGGTATAGTCGGCTCTGCCATTGGACCCCACCCCAGCTCACCTGATCCCTGTTCTTTGGGATTTCTGAAGAGGCTCCTCTGTCCGTGCGCTCCACTTCCATCCTCCCTACCCTCCCACAGTGCGGACACACACACACACACACACACACACACACACACCCTCTCCTTTCACCCCACTCACTTCCCATGGTGATCCTGTTTTTTGAGTTATTTGCTGCGCGTGCACACACACACACACACACACACACCCTCTTCTTTCACCCCACTTCCCATGGTGATCTCGTTTTCTGCCCCATTTGCCTGCTCCTTTCATCATCTTCCTCTTATCTGAGACTGAAGGACCGTTCATCTGGTTGCTGTGGTCCTGGTTCCGAGAACCCCAGTGGGCCCAGGCAGCCCGGGGCAGTGTGGGTTGAGCAGGCAGAGGCAGTGCCCGGTGCCAACTTGGTACCCCGTGCTCTCGTGCTGCCTGTTGGCCGCCGAGTTCTACAACTGCTGTTGGGCCTGCGTGTCTCTGCGCTTAGTCAGGCCCTTGTGACCTGGCCTTTGCCCACTCTAGAGTGAGCCCGCCTGGGCCGGTCAGAAGCCCCTGCGGGACCCCCTCTCTTGGAGCGGCCAGGCCCATGGATGGGTGTGGCCCCAGCTTCATTCACAACAATTTAAAATGTGGCAGCTGCCACCCCAGGGAGCAGTTTGTGACTTTGCTCTGACTCCGGGTTGGAGCCCAGCATCCTCAGGGGTGCCAGACCCCAGCCGACAGACTCTTCCTGCTACAGAAAAGCTGAGGGTGAGGTGACGAGCCAGGCAACCCACGATCCCCCCACCTGTGGGGTGCACTCCCGCCTTGCAGCATGGCAGTCGGGAAGTGGACCTCTAGAGGTTCTTGTTGGGGGTCGGACTCGGGTTACAGAGCTACGGTGACCCCCACCGGTCCCTCCTGGAACCCTGCCACCCTCTGTCACTCTCCGGAGGGAGCACTTTGGAGCCACGATCAGCTTGAGCTGCAAACGGCCTTGTGTCTAAGGGGGTCACGTTTGTTCATTTTGGGGCCACGTCAGTGCTCAGGACTCACTCCCTGGCTCTGCACTCGGGGATCACTCCTGCCTGGGATCGAACCGGGACTGGCCACGTGCAAGGCAAGTGCCCATCAGTCAGGCCCCACTTTCCACCTGTTTTAACTCACCCAGGACCTGTACGTTTTGTTGGGAGCCTCGAGAAATCCCCAGTGCCCTACCTACTTGAGTCATTTGGGGGTAACCCCAGGGGTGTGGGCTAAGGAGTACACATGACAGTACCTGGCTGGCCTGAAACATAGTACAGGATGTGGACGCTTGCCTTGCATGGGGCTAGGAGTAATTCCTGAGTGCAGAGCCAGGGTGACCTCTGAGCATGGCCGGGCGTGGTCCAAAATCTAAAAGAAACCAAAACCCCTGCCTACAGCTCCTCGGCAGAGGCCGCCGTCCTCCCCGAGTCCCCACTACCCTTGCCAGTGGGCGTTCAGGGACAGCAATTCTGAAGAGGATGTGTTGATGGTTTCCCTGGGAGAGACCGATCCCCCAGGCTCCTGTAGGCGGGAGCAGGAGGGCGCTGCTTGGCATGCGGGGGCAGCTGCTGGCAGTCCTGGTAGGCATGCAGGGTGCCGATAAGCTGGGCTCAGCGGGTGTCTGTGTGCCCCCAGATCCAGATGTACCAGCTCTCACGGCTCCTTCACGACTACCACCGGGACCTGCATGGGCACCTGGAGGAGCAGGAGATCGGGCCCAGCCTGTACGCCGCGCCCTGGTTCCTCACCGTCTTCGCCTCGCAGTTCCCTCTGGGCTTCGTGGCCCGGGTGTTCGGTAAGTAAGGCAGGTGCGCGTGAGCCCGACCCATGCCCCGCATGCCCTGGTCGTCTTCCCTGCCCTCTCGCCGGATCTGAGAATTTGGGCGCCTCTGGGCCTCTGTGGTGTGGCACCCGCATCTGTGTAGGCGTCATGGGCGAGTGGGCGGGCGCCCTGATGCTTTTGCTCGGTGCAGCTTCACTGCCGCTGTGCCAGGTTCCTCGCATGGACCCGCCGGGCCTGGGCGTGTGTTTCTCCTCCTGCCTTTTTCCCCTTCCCTGGGTACCCACTCACCGTGCAGGGCTCTGGGCTGGATCCCCCACGAAACAGACAAAACCAGCAAACATAGTCAAACTCTTCCCAGAGGGGCTAGAGGGTGAGTGCAGGGGGTGAGTGTGGCCACGGGGGCCT
Source organism: Sorex palustris (assembly GCA_028565675.1). Lineage (NCBI taxonomy): Eukaryota > Metazoa > Chordata > Mammalia > Eulipotyphla > Soricidae > Sorex > Sorex palustris. Next base: position 14,899,911 of record JAOXYA010000020.1, read on the forward strand.
TGTCCCTAATTCCATCCCTGGTATCATAAAAGGTTCCTTGGGTGAGCAGAGTCAGAAAGAGCCTATGGGGGTGACCCATAGTGCCCCCTGCTTCTCAGCTCCCTGAATGCCACTGTCCGCTACCCCCCAGGTGAATGCTGCCTTGTTTCACCCCATCTCTTCCTGTTTCTGTATTCGCCCACCAAGTGTCCAGGCCGTTGTGGCTTCAGGGACAGCGGCTTGGTTCTGGTGTAGGCCGGGGAGGCCCCAAGCACAGCCCGCTTGGAGGAGCTGGCAGGTGGCACCGCAGGCCTGCACTTGCCTGGCATGTGTGATGCTCCGGGCACCATCCCTGATCCTACAAAAGCAAAACAAAACAGAAAGGAAAAGAAACAAACAAACAAAATCCCAACAATCAAATGAAATCATGTTCACAAGGATCCCTATCTTTTTTTTTAAATTTTTTTGTTCACCTTGGATTACAAATTATTCATGACTGGGTTTCAGGCATACAGTGTTCCAATACTGGGCATGTCACCAGTGCCCACTTTCCTCTGCCAGTGTCCCGCCCACCAGCAGCCTCTATAGCAGAAAGCACTTTTTTTCCCCCCACTTTGTAGGCCACACTTGGTGATGCTCAGGGGTCACTCCTGGCTCTGCACAGAGGAATACTTTTGGCATGGCTCAGGGGACCATATGAGATGCCGGGGATTGAACCCGGTTCGACTGGGTGCAAGACAAATACACTATCCGCTCCGGCCCCCATCACAGGCACTTTTAAATAAATATTTGGACACTGTAGCTTGCAGTACTGTTACTGATAGGGTTTCCTGTGAAACATTTTCTTTTGGCACCCTCCTCTGGAGGGGTGGCTGACCACTTCCCTCCACCATTGCTGTAGTTCTCTCTTCCCTGACGTACCCCCTCCTTTCCCCCTCCCCGCCTCACCTCCACTGCGAGCTTCCTGCTGAAGACCTGCTCTCATGGTCTTCATTTCTGTTGCCATCGGGCGTTTGTGTTACTTGATCACTCTGGTAGAGAGTGGGTTATGGGAGGATTGATACTCACCACCTGCTGAGTGCTTTGAAAGTGTCGTCTTGTGTCCAGTTGCTTAAACATCTGGAACCTGGAGGCCAGGAGGTTCAGTGGCTAGCGCATCTGCGGAGCAAGCACTTGGCCTGATTTAAATCCCTGGTGCCCTGCCAGACACTAAACAGCATGCTGGGCAGATAGAAAGGATTTCTGGAGGCTGGAGCGATAGCACAGCGGGTAGGGGATTTTCCTTGCACGTGGCCGACCTGGGTCCAATTCCCAGCATCCCATATGGTCCCCTGAGCACCGCCAGGAGTAACTCCTGAGTGCAGAGCCCCAGGAGTAACCCCTGTGCATTGCCGGGTGTGACCCAAAAAGCAGGAAAGAAAAAGGAAAGAAAGAAAGAAAGAAAGAAAGAAAGAAAGAAAGAAAGAAAGAAAGAAAGAAAGAAAGAAAGAGGATTTCTAGACACACGGTAGCAGGTGTGTGCAAGCTGCTGAAGGGTGTGAACATGTGGGCACGGAAGGAAGTATGATTTGCCGAGCCCCACGGCCAGATGCAGAGGCCCGAGGCAGGTGTATGATAACACCTGCCCCACCCGTCATCACATCAGCATCACAGAAGCAACAGGGTGGGGGTGGGGGTGGGGTGGCGTGGGGGTGGCGTGCGGTTTATAATGTTTTTCTGTGTTTTTTGATTGTTGTGGGGGGTGGAGGGGCAGAGTGGCCACTTGGTGGCACTCAGGATTTATTCCTGGCTTGGTGCTGGGGTCACTCCAGGTGATTCTCAGGGGACTGTGTGGTGCTGGGGATCTAATCCAGGGATCCTGTATACAAAGCATGTGTTTCAGCCCTAAGTCTGTATTCGATGGTGCGGGGGGCACACCTGAAGTGCTCAGGGTTTACCCTGGCTCTGTCCTCAGGGATCACTCCTGGCAGGGCTCAGGAGACCATATGGGGTCTCAGGGATTGAACCCACTTAGCCATATGCAAGGCAATTGCCTTATCCACTGTACTATCTCTCTGGACCCCGAAATCTGTAACTTCATCGTACTTCTTTAGGTTTGTTTAATTTTTATTATTGTTTTTGTTTTGGGGACACACCTGGGTACTCAGTGCTTACTCCTGGCTTTGAGCTCAGGGATCACTCCTGGCAGTGCTCAGAAGAATTTTGTGGTCCGTGAACCTGGGTCATCTGCATGCAAGGCCAGTGCCTTACTGCTGTACTATCCCTCTGGCCCTTATATTTGTTTGTAGAGTGAGAACGTTGCTTAAATGTAATATTGCATATTGAAAGTCATCTGCCTATGCTCACTTGCAGAGATGTGGTGATAACCAAATTCTGGGAAATGCTAATATTTGCTTTTATAATCAAACTGGATATTGGGTCATCTTTTCTTCTCTTTGCCCCAGAATACTAGATTACTACTACTACTAGTGTAGCACTGTCCTCCCATTGTTCATTGATTTTCTCAAGCGGGCCCAGTAACATTGTGAGACTTGTTGTTGCTGTGTTTGGCATATCGAATATGTCATGGGTAGCTTGCCAGGCTTTGCCGTGTGGGCAGGGTACTCTCGGTAGCTTGCCGGGCTCTCTGAGAGGGGCAGAGGAATCGAACTCCGGCAGTGTCAGCCACGTGCAAGGCAGATGCCCTACCCGCTGTGCTATCGCTCCAGTCCACTACTACTACTACTACTACTACTACTACTACTACTTATCATTATTGTTATTTTCTGACCAAATAATATTTTAAAGAATCTCCATTTGCCTTAATTAGAAATATCTAAACAACCTCTTCAAATTGATAATGTCCTGACTCTAATTAATCATTGAAAGAAAATATCTACTTCCTGATTAAGCAAATTGTTAGTGAAAGTGCCACTTTTTAATTTTATACTTTTTTTTGGGTGGGGGGAAGGTAATGAAAAGATTCCAAATTCTAAGTTGTGTACTTCAATTACTAACAAGAGTTAGTGAAAAGCAAAGATTTCTATGTGTGGCTTCTGGCTCTTTCCAGTTACTTCTGGTGCCTCTGACCTCTCCTCTTCTGGAAGAAGAAATGTTAACCCCCTTCCCCCCACACACACCCTCTATAGTTTTGCAAGGGTCTTGGACTGGTGACAGCTGAACTATCAGATTACACACACACACACACACACACACACACACACACACACACTTTATAGTTTTGCAAGAGTCCTAGATTGGAGACAGCTGAACTATCACACACCCTCAGTAGTTTTGCAAGGGTCCTGGATTAGAAACAACTGAACTATCAGATCACACACACACACACACACACACACACACACACACACACTGTAGTTTTGCAAGGGTCCTGGGTTGGAGACAGCTAAACTATCAGAACACACACACACACACACACACACACACCCTCAGTAGTTTTGCGAGGGTCCTGGATTAGAGACAGCTGAACTATCAGATCACACACACACACACACACACATTTTCTTTCTCTCTCTCTCTCTCTCTCTCTCTCTCTCTCTCTCTCTCTCTCTCTCTCTCTCTCTGTATTTTTTT
>JAOXYA010000020.1:15024620-15038870 GCA_028565675.1 Sorex palustris
ATAATCATCATCATTGTCGTCATCTCCGCCGCCCTCGTAGTCGCGGTTCAATCCCAGATATCCCATATGGTCCCCCGAGCACAGCCAGAGTAATTCCTGAGTGCACAGCCAGAAGTAATTTCTGAGTGCACAGCCAGGAGTAACCCCTAAACTTCTCCAGGTGTGACCCCAGAAGCTATATATATGTAGCATATATATATATATATATATATATATATATAAAACACCTTTCTAAATTGGCGCTTTTCTCGTGGTCCAAAGTCTGTTTCTCCATCATATTGTTTCATCACTGCCCTGGCTTGTTCATTCCCATCTTTACCAAGTACTGGCCAGTTTTGATGCTCTAGTGGATCTGTTTTGATCATGGGGGTGGGAAGCCATGAACCCGGACAGTACTCTTCCTCCCCACCAGCTGCCACCCTGCTAAGAGCAAGACAGATAATAGCTAACACTTAGCTTATGAAAGGTCACAAGGGGGAGATGCCCTGAGGAGCGAGAGCCAAAGGGATGGCAGAGAGAGGCAGAAGGAGAGTGGGTCACTGTGGAATGTCTCCAAGCAGGTGAGACATTCACGGAGCCATTCCTGGTGCTGAAGTGGGGCTTCCAGAGACAAAGGCTCTCCTAGGAAGTAGCCTGCAAGAGAGGGTTGCCTGGGCACTTCTGGAACGGAAGGCCCTTGGAACTAGCCATGTGTGTGAAGGGAGCCAGGTGGAGAGGAAAGTTCAGAGAGGCAGGGAGCAGGACAGAGACTCCGAAACCAGTAAAGGAGTCTGTGCTTGCCCTGAAAGAAATGAGTCCCAGAATGGCCTTGAAGTGGTCGCAAAATATTCTTAAAATCCCTGTCATCTGCACAATGAAATACTATGCAGCTGTTAGGAAAGATGAAGTTATGAAATTTGCTTATAAGTGGATAGACATGAAGAGTATCATACTAAGTGAAATGAGTCAGAAAGAGAGGGACAGACATAGAATGACTGCACTCATTTGTAGAATTTAAAATATCATAATATAATACTAACACCCAAGGGCAGTAGAGTCAAGGGCCAAGAAGATTGCTCCATGGTTGGAAGCCTGCCTCATGAGCTGTGGAAGAAGGCAACTGGGATAGAGAAGGGACAACTAAGTCAATGATGGTTGGAGGGATCACTTAGGATGGGAGATGTGTGCTAAAAGTATATAAAGACCAAACATGATGGCCTCTCAGCAAGCCAGAATGCCCCAAAGTAGAGAGAAAACAAGACGGAAATTGTCTGCCATAGAGGCCAGGGAAGGGGTGAGGTGAGATGGTGGGGAGAGACTGGGGACATTGGTGCTGAAAAGTGTACACTGGTGGAGGGATGGGTGTTCAATCATTATATGACTGAAACTCAAACTTGAAAGCTTTTTAACTGTATCTCATGGTGATTCAACTAAAAAAAAATAATAACCCACTGTCAAAATCTACCGCTGGGCAGAAGAGAGCCTCCTTGGGATATGGGTGCCTTGGAAATGGGAGAGCCTACTCAATAGCCACCTTCAGTTCAGAAGGCAGTGGGGCATGGGGATTTTGTTTTAAAGCACATTATCAGTAGTGTTTATTGCCTGCTTAGTTTATGTGTGTGTGAAAGTTTCTTGGACCTAAAGAGGTCATGAGCAGAAGCTTAAGAACCTCTGCCCCAGCATCTACGGAAAGCAAGTAAGACGTCCATCTGAAACCCTTCTGTGACTATAAAACAATATGTTCTAGCACCTGTAAAATGATGTCATGGGGCTGTGGAGGTGGCACTATTGATTGACCGCATGCCTGAGTGAGGTCCCTGGCTCCCCACACTCCTGGAAGTAGGCCCCAGGCCCCCTAGCCTACCTAGTGAGTCCCACCACACACTAAGCGGTCAACATGGCTGACCCAAGTTCAATTCCTCCGCCCCTCTTGAAGAGTCCGGCAATCTACTGAGAGTATCTCGCCTGCATGGCAAAGCCTGGCAAGCTACTCGTGACGTATTCGATATGCCAAACACAGTAACAAGTCTCACAATGTTACTGGGACCGCTCAAGCAAATAAATGAACAATGGGAGGACAGTGACAGTGACAGTGACAGTGACTAATATTTCTAGTCATTTTGTATAAACACAGTAAGGGATATATTAAGCTTAAAGGTTGGTTCTTCCTGAGGACATCTTGATATATATCCCACTACAGTTTTCAGACCAGGTTATCTTAAACCCAGCAAAGTCCTTATTCAGTTACTTTTTTTTTTGAGTCATGGCAGAGTTTGTTCCATGGCCTTTTTATAGCACTTACTTTATCCCTTTTCAATGCCAGGGTAGCTTAAGCTTGCCCTGGGTCTATCCTTGTTCCTCACTGGGACCCTCCTTTTGGGAGTCTTAAGAAGTAAAGGCAAGTTAGGTTTAAATAAGGTAGATATGATGGATGCCCAGGAGTAAATAATATTCAAAGTTATTTAACACCCATGTTACAAAAGCATATCATCAACTGTCTTCCTGTGTCTATACAAAAAAGATATTGCCAAACCATGAAAATGACATAAAGGAAAGAGAAAATTGATATAAATTGGGGGTGGCTGATGGAATTGGGTGTGCCTAAGGAGCAGTCTTGTGGGAATTACTCAATAAACTTAAGCTCCTTGTGGGAGGAGCAAGGACAACCCAATGTTATCCAACATCTCCCCTTTTCTGTTTGCAAAACACAAAGAAATTGAAATTTGAACACAGAACAGTGATTGTTGTAAAATAGCCAGTAATTGCTCAACATCATGGTTGATGGTGGCCTGCACTGTCCAGAGATGGTGAGTCGTTTTGCCATGTGTTGACAAAATCATAGCTTCAGCAAATCTACTGATTAGAGCTCTGGAACTCCACATTGGAGAAAGAGGCTGCAGCCCGGAATGTCCCCTGATTTAATAGGCTCTGGGGCTTTCCCCCTTGCTGGTTTCCCAAGGTTGGGTTACCCATAGCATCAAATCTGGCATGGCAATCCCTGGTCTAGTGGTTTCCCCTCTTACACCAGAGACAGGGCCCAGGAGGTGCTTTTCTCTTACACATTGGACAGAACCCTGGGGATGCTTTCAAAGAAGCAGGGCCATGGGAGTTCCTTGCAATCCTTTCCAAAGTGGCCTGATTTCCCAGAATTGAAACATTTATTCTGAGCTTGTTTCTGTATTGCATAGGCCTAAACAACATTCGTCTGCGCCTGATGATTAACAGGACCAACATTACAACACACCTTCATCTACCCTATTATGTCCTCCTTTTCCTTAATGGGGCACAGAATAGCCTGAAATCCTCATTAGCATTTTCAAAAGCCAATTGTTTCAACAGGTTTTGCTGAGTCACTTTACACTTAATCTGCCACTCAATTTTATCCATCAACCTCTCTATAAAGTCTGCATATGGTTCTGAGGCCCCCTGAAACAATCTTTGTACGGTTTCCCTTAAATTCAGCATCTGCATCAATCTTCTCCCAGGCCCACTGGGCTGCCTCACAGACATGAGCAAAAACAGCATGAGGCAAGGTGACTTGCTCTTTTGGGTCATGCCATTTCCCTTCTCCTGTTAAAATCTCATAAATCAGTTTAATCCCTGAAAATTTTTGTCTAGAATGACCTAAATCATAAAGTTTTGCCTTGGCCTAATAACTGAACCACAACCTCCATTGCATGTACTTACGTATATTTTAGCAATCATATAAAAATCTTGAGATACTCAATAGGCACTTTTACTCCCGCCCATAAGACACTCCTTACAGTACAGAGATGTAGGTCGCATGAGGCACAGGCCTTTTTAAAATGACTGAATCCATTCTCAACCCCTCATAAGATGGAGGCTGATTTTCCTCCAGCTGGACCGGGAAAAGAAGATAGAGCTTTTGTGGTCTAGGTGGAATAGATCAACTATGGTCTATAGATTTTATCTTTAAGCTTCAATCGGTAGCTGGCCCTGAGCAGCCTGAAGGCCTCTTGGTTGAATGGTGTCAGCCTCTATGAGACACCTTCTTTACCAAGCCACTCTCCGACTCAGAATCTGAGGTAGTGGCTTATCAGCCACATCACTTTTATTGGAGCACTGAAAGTGAAGTCATATGGAACAGGTGGGGTTCTCTCTGGTTTGACATCAGTAGGGAACATAAATTCACCACTATCAGAAAGATTTTTACTTTGAGAAGAGTTTCTATTGGAAACACTTTGAGCTTCTTCCAGTGCTTGGATATGGAAGGAACCAAGCTTTGAGCATTGAGCTTCTTTCAGGGCTTGTGTATGGGAGGAGCTCAGGGTCTCTTTTCCCTAATATTCTCATCTTTCTCAACTGTTCTTTCCCCAAACTGGAGAATTTCATAGGGATCTGAGTCCCCTCCTTGGATGCCATGTAGACATTTTCCTTAACTTTTTTCCAAATCTTGGTCTCTAGAGTACCTTCATCCAGGACCCATGGGTTTATTTGATAAACTACCTTAAATCAGGCCTGGAGTTGATCTCAGGAAATGCTGTCTCCTGAGTCCCCTGTTCTGTGAGAGAGATACTGAATCAAATCCATAAATGCCTCAGCCCATTCAGTCTGGCTTGAGATACACTGGAAGAGCCTGGGACAACTCTGATTCTGTCCCATCTTAGTGTGTGTGTGTGTGTGTGTGTGTGTGTGTGTGTGTGTAGTGTACGGCTAGGATTCTAATTCCCAGCACCTGAAAAACTACTATTTCACTCTCATCTGAGTGGGGCTATATAGCTAGGACTTTTAAGACCCTCAGCCATGCTTAAGACCACTCTCCACACATTTGGATGAGCCTCATGCATGAAGGAACCAGCCAAGGAACCCAGGTGTGCGTAGACCTTCAAGCCTGCTTGAATTGGGACTGGGCCTCCTCCACCCAGATCCCCCATCTTCCAGTATATAGGCGTTACACCCACCCGCTGCCCCTAGCGCCATGTAATCCCATCAACAGCCAACACCCAAAGACTATACAACCCTGCTCCCGAAAGCATCTTATTATTTAGTTCTTACTCTGGAGAATCTGGCAGGCTACCAAAAGTATCCTGCCCACACAGCAGAGTCTGGCAAACTCCCCGTGGTGTATTCAATATGCCAAAACCCAGTAACAATGATGGGTCTCATTCTCTTGACCCTGAAAGAGCCTCGAATGTGGCATTTCTAAAATCTCAGGGCTAGGATGAAGGAGATGTTACTGGTGCCTGCTCGAGGCAATCGATGAACAACAGGATGACAGTGATACAGTGATTGTAGGTAGATGCCCCCACATATAAAGCCAGCAGCTAGTAATACTAGGAAAACCTTCCCTGACTCTTCCCACCACTGCCTTGAGGGTTTCACTATATTCCAAGAGAATTCTAATTCCATCAAAAGCCATTTTCAGGACAGTAGTTCTTGACTCATCAGTGACTTGACTTCAGCATGACCAGGGAACATATGAACAAGTGGCCTATAGGATAAGGTATTAAGAAGTCCATACCACTGAATGTCCACTTGTTCAACTTTTGTGGAAAACAATATGGATATGTCTTAAAAAAAAAAAAAGAAAGAAGGAATAGAGGGGCCAGAGTATAGCACAGCAGATAGGGCATTTTCTTTGCACACAGCTGACCTGGGTTCAATTCCCAGCACCCCATATGATGAGTCTGCCAGGAATGATCTCTGAGCTCAGAGCCAGGAGTAAGCCCTGAGCACCATCAGGTGTGGCTGAAAAACAAAAACAAAAACAAAACAGGAATAGAACACAGATGTGTATTATAATCCTTTACCTGTTAATTTAGATACTTAATCAGTAGTAGCAATAATATATTTCCTAACATAAAATCAATATTTCCTTTCTTACAATTAAACACTTTTTTACTTCCACTCTTACTAAGTTTTCCCAAAACAAAATCATAATTAATATAAAACATTTAAAAAAGAAAAAAATATTAAAAACCCACATCACCATATCATTCAAAGCCATGTGGCATTTATCATGCATCAAAGGGGAGTATATTGGTTTTTTATAGTAGAGAAGTTATAACCTATCTAAAGAACATCCCCTTAGAGCTGGGGAGTTAGCTCAAGGATCAGGGATGTATGCCTTTCATGCACAAGGATTCAAGTTCATGCACTGAACTATGTGACACTCTGAGCATCACCAGCTATAGTCCCAGAGGCACCTGAGCACTAACCTGGGTGGTCTTATGCCCCCCTCCCCACCTCCAACAGGCCTGAGCAGCACTACATTGCCAGGCCCTAATATTGAGCCATTCAGCCTGGTTGACCATGTATTGCCAGGAGTGCCCCTGGCGCCCTTAAGCACTGTTTAGAAGTGTCCCCGAGCCTCCACCAAAAAAAAAAAAAAAGAAGATTCCTTGAGTGCCTGCTGACTGTGATGTGAGCATTGTTAACACTTCCCATGTATAAAATTACCTTGAAACCTAGATTTTCTTCCATGAAAATTTTCTGACATTTATACTCACAGTAAGTAAAAAAGAAAACCACTGATGGATTTGATAGCACAAATGAGTGAAGCATAGTTCACCATTTAACAAAACCTCCCTGAAGAGAAGTCAGTTTGTATTTGAAATGACTTCCTTGAGCTAAGAAGGCCATGCCTGCATCACCTCAGCAGAGATGAATTGGGCTCAAAGGAATGAGATGAAAAAGAAATCAGATTATGTTCTATTATTTAGGTTGAGCTCTATTAAGATTCCACTTTTAGTCCAAACAAATCAAAGATCTGCAAGTTTCAAAAAGTTTCACCTAGCAAAATTGTTGACACAGTGGGTATCGTCTTAGGATCCAGCCAGATACTTCTCAGCCTTGAAGAATTCAGACTAAAGAATCTTCAAGAGAACAGGCAAATCACTATCACCAATAGACACAAAAATATAAAACAATTCAAGTAGGGAAAGCTTATGTCTCCTTCATTTAAACTGTCCAAAGCAGTTTGAGATTGTGGTGGGCTCTATTCTATGTTAAGGGACAGGGTCTAATGGAGAGGCCCTGCTGTCTTCAGCGCTCAACTGTCACGGTTACTCCATGTGTTGAAAATGAGCAACTACAAAACAAAGAATGTGGGTCATCTCTCAGGGCCAGAACAGGGCAGGGCCCCATCATGCATGCTCTATTCCACTCTGAAGGAAGCTGCTCTCCACGGGGGCCAAGACAGATAGGTCATGGGCAGTGTCAGGATTGCAATCTCTTGGCACCTGAAAGAAGGTTCACTAACCTTCAGGAAAGGTGTCTGGTTCGGACATCTCAGAATTCAAGGCAAGATTCAGAAAGCACAGGTATTTGGGTGATTCACAGAATTTCCAATCTGGAGCAAAAGTTTGCAAGTCATTTTGCAAAGTAACTTTAACAGCAATTCATGTGGGTTCTCCCCCTGTAAAAATTAGCAAATGTTGATGTGCCTGAGAGTTAGCTTCCCTTTCTAGTCAAATAGAAAACTTAAAAACAAAAACATCATGGCTAGTTTTGTTCTAAAAATATTAATGCACATACATGACACACAGTCATCACATAGGCATTCAGCCACATGGTCATCTAAGCTCTGTTAAGATGTCACCAGGAGACCAGGGATGTGACTTAGCATGCAGAGTACATGCATGCCAAGTTTATAAGTCTGAGGTCCTGCATTCAACCCCAGTATCACAGGAAAGAAAAGGGAAAAAGGCACCAGAGAGTTCAAAAGACTAGCACAGTGGCTTAGAATAGCCTCCTTGAAAGTATATGGTCAAGAGTACAAATTCCCAGAGTCCCACACGCACTGAACATGCAGCTCTCTGGTCTGTGATCCCAGGTGCTTCAAGCAATTTCTGGCCACACTGTAACCAGGTATGTAAACACCATAAAGCAACCAGATGTGTTCTTATACCACAAAGGGATTTTACTCATGATGAGCACTGCAACTAAAAAGATGTGTGAGAGTCAAGGTCAAAAATTATGACCCCTGGTAAGCACATGTGTGCGCACCTCACTCAGTCCATTGAACACATACAAGCACTGCAATTAAGGGAAGGCAAACTCAGGTGAGCACCTGAGCCAAATGTGTGAGCCCCACAACCTGATGTTTAATCCTTGGTCATAGCAACAACAGTGAAGGAAAGGAAGTGTGTGAGAATGGGAATACGAACAAAATACACAAGATGTCCCCATGGATGGGGAATTCAATGCTTTCAGAGTAGCCTCTTTCATCCCCATGCAGTTCTGACAGCCTGGAATGTTCCTTGTCCTAACAAAATGCGTTATCATCTCAAGCCCTACTGTCATCCAACAAAACCAAGCAAAACAAGATGAGTCATTTTCCTGTGGGCCAGTTCTTGAGGTATCTTAAAACACACTGATTCTGAGACCAGTCCTCCGGCATCTTCACCTTTGAATGCCTCTCCATTCTTGTGGTTCTCCTCCAAATCCTCTGCTTTGACTTTGTGGCTGTTATCATGTGATTCCACAGATAGGAACCCTCCATTCTGAATAAATGCTGACTTGCCCAGGGTAGAGTATCTTCTCTTGTTTAACGCATGTCCTAGGCTGGGTCAGGAAATCAATTGTGGCTCTCACACAAACCCATCAAGGACCAGAGAGGTAGTTTAAGGACTGGAGTGCCTAAGTTCATCCCAAACAGAGCAAAGTCTCCTGATGAGTTTTGGAAGCAACTCCTGAACACTAAGCCACGAGACCCCTTGCCCTTAAGCACTGCCAGTATAAACCAAAATCCAAAAATAAATTAAAAAAATGTATCAAAATACGATTGTTGGGATGAAGGATGCTGTACTCTGTGGTTCAGCACATATGATGCCCTTGGTTCAGTCACTAGTACTAGAACAACAACAAATGCAATTGTTCCAATAACAGTTCTGTGTTTTTCTCCTACACCAATCTGGAGCAAGGCAGGTGGTCCTGCAGGTGTATGGTCTGTTCAGGCTTTCAGATGTCTTCTAAAGTTCTTTTTCCCCTTCCCTGCCCTTCTCTACATGGACACAGCTCACCTTCCAAAGCCACATCCAAGTCCCAGGCTTCACAGCAGGTGGAGAGGAAGCTTAGAGGAAGAAGTATTCCTTCTGGGGCACCAGGGAGATGACACAAAGAGCTGGAATGCAGACTCTGCATATAGGAGCTTGGGATTCAATCCCTAGGGCTGCATGGTCCCTCAAGTACTGTCAGGTATAGACACTGGGTGCCCTTCTCCCCAAAAAATAAATTTTTAAAAAGAAATATTTCTGGAGCTAGAGAGACAGTACAGCATTTCCCTTGGATGCGGCTGACTCAAGTTTGATCATCTGCACCCCATATGGTCCCCTGAGCCTGCCCAGTAGTGACCCCTGAATGCAGACCCTGGAGTAAGCCCTGACTACCACTGGATGTGGCAAAATAATAGGATAGGTGATTTAATCTGAAAATTTTCAGAAAGTCAATAAATTTAAAAGGCTAACAAATTGGGGAAAACAAATCTTTTCACTAAGAAATGGGGTAGAAACTATTGCTGTGAAATTTACCAAGTGATTTCTGGAGCTTTTAAGTATTCACTTTTCTAATTAATTGGCCACAATTGGAAGGAAGAATTTTTCCCATGTGGTGAAGACAATCAAGCCCCAATATCATTGATGGAATAGACAACTTTGAGTGTGTACCCTTTGAACACTAGGTAATTAAGGCAGCATCATCTCATTAAAGAAAAAAAAAGACACCATGCTCATCAATTTAATTGCTTTTGTAGAAGAGAAGAAAATGTCAATGTGACTACATTGTCCATTATTCATGATGAAATTATAGTTGATAGGTCGTACAATAATAGAAAGATGCAATGTCTGAAGATATTTAGTGCTGAAAAGATAGTTATGGATTCTACAACACTGCTCATGTTATACCAGAATTTTCCTGGGTAAACTTTCCATTAGAATCACTTTCAGAAAAAAATAAAGGTTATCATGGCTGAAATCATTCTTTGGAATGGGAAAATACCGATTCTTGAGCAAGAACACAAGAGAAAGATTTTAGAGTCATAAAATGAATGTAAAGGCATTTGTTCAAAGAGGATTTAGTTCACTTCTCTCAAAGTTTGTTAAGTGGCCTTTTTCTTTTTCCCAGAAGTAATTCTCAGTTGCCTCCTTCTATAACTAGCTTTGAAGTTCTCTGCACACCTGTGTAGGTTATAAAGAAGGGAGGCAAAGCTTCCACACCCAAACTCTAAATTCACAATGTGACATGACGGCTAAGACATGCCCTCTAGCATCTTGTTTAAAAGTTAAACTCAAGTTTGATATAATCTCCTGAAATGGTTAACCCTTGCCCAATTTAGCACATATTCCCCATACTAAAGAAAGAGAATAGACTCTATTGCTATAAGTTATACCTCTTCAGGAACATAAAAGGTAAAGGTAAAGGCCCTCCCGTTGATCGTCGATTTGCTCGAGCGGGCCCAGTAACATCTCCATTGGAGACTTTGTTGTTACAAGATATAATGAATGATATGGGTCTTTACAACATGTGCCCTCAGAATATTATAAAGACTTTATGCCCCCTTTTTTGTCAGAAAAATGGGGCAATGAGTAACAAAATACATACCCTTGATGACTTCTTAAATTCTGAGTCCATATGTTAGTGATACTACTGAAGAATAAAAAAAGGGTAGCATTCTCTTTCTAACATTAACTGAGTTTCAGACTTTATTTACACACACACACACACACACACACACAACGCCACCCCTTAACCTGATCAAAAGCATTGCAGTTGCCAAATTTCTTGTAAGTGCAAAAAAGCAACGGGAAGATTATAGGATGAGTGCAAAAAGCTGGAACAGGAGAAATGATGGCTAACATTGGGTCTCAGCATGGATTGAGGAAGGGGGGAGTCTAAAATCAAGGGTCAGGAAAGGGCAAAGAGTCAAGGAGCTTGCCATATTGGTCAACTGGTCAACCACAGTAGAGACGGACTATACAGCAAAAGAGCTTGATACAGAGCCAAATGTTTGCCCTAGGCAGAAAGCGCCTCATACGCTTACAACTGGGGTGGGACCAAAGGCTGTGCCCATCAGCCTCAGTCTTGCAGGTACAGGCAGGGATGTAGTTGCACCTGGCACAAGTGGGTGTGTAACTGGGAATTAGGCACCTGGTTTCTCTCTATACATCTGGTTCTGGTCCAACACCACTCCCTGACCCCCATAAATAAAGCACACTCTGGTTCGTTCCTTGCAAGGAAGATTCTTCAGTCTGGCCTTTATCTTGTGATTCATTTTGCCATAATTCCTGGACATACTTCCTAAATTCACCAATTGTGTCTAAGATCAAACATTCCTGAAAAGGGTTTTCATAGAGTTCTTTTTTGTTCTGGGTATCCAGATCTACAATGTTTAACTTTTAGTTAAGATGAGTCTCCACGCCTCAGGTACTATTTTGTACCTATAATTTTTTTAAATACAATTTTTTTAAATAAACACTCTCCTGGTTCATCTTTTCCATTTCTAGTTCTGGCTTTTATGCATAAGAAGTAACCATGACTTGAGGAGATTTGCCTAAGATTCTGAATCTCATAGCGCTTGGTCACTTCACATCACAACAACAAAAACTCTGGGAATGCATTTCACTTTGTCCCTTGCGCTTCTTTTGAGAGTTGTGAGCCTCCTCAAACTGAAGAGGTGTGGAGGTTGCTCAAAGCTTTGTTTTGTTTGACCCTTGTTTGCTTCCGTGAATCCCAGAGACAATGGCTGCCCACACCTCTCATTCTCCACCTGCTCCCTGTCATAGACTCAATCCAAAGACTCTGAAAACTGAACCAGGATTATTCCACAGGGAATTTTTGCTTCTGGATTGGATTTCTTCCCACCACTAGAAGTTCTACTTCTTAGAATTCTGTGATCTGGAGAGTCCATTTTCTGTCATGCCCATTTCATGGTTTCCCATTTTGTTAATAGAATTTCTTTCCAGGAAAAAAGTGCATAGAGAGGGATAATTTACTTACAACTTCAGGACACCCATGGAGCTCCTGAAACCCTTCATGAGCCCTGGCCCTGAGCATAGTAGAAGCCACCCACCCTTGGCAAATGGACTTCTAGACACTTTCCCCAGGCTTTTAGATTGTTTGTTCCCAGGTCAATAACTCTCTGTGCCCTTCTTCTTTTCTTCTCTTTTTAAAGGAATGTCTGGGAGACAGAGCTACATATATTCGAAGATTCATATGCAGTCTACTACTGAGCTCCATCCCAGGTCTCCCTTTTCTGTTGATTTTGATTTGAATCATTCTCCAGCAAGTTCTTTGGCTCATGTACAGTTCTTCTTTCCAGTTGCTCTCCTCGGTCATACCTATACCATTATGATTTTCATCTTCACTATTCATGCCATTCCACCTGGGCTCCATTGTACACCCTAGACCTTTTTAATGAGATAATTTGTCACTTGTTACTTGTCATCCCATTGATCATCGATTTGCTCAAGCGGGTGCCAGTAACGACTCCATTCAGTCCTGTCGCTTGCTAGCATAGCCCAATGGCACATTGGGGCCTCTTTCAGGGTCAGGGGAATGAGGACTGTTACTGCTACTGTTTCTGGCATATTGAATATGCCACAGGTAGCTTGCCAGATTATCTCCATGCAAGGAGATAATTTAGTAGAGAAAATCCAAGTTTTATTGATTGAAAGCTTAAGGTGACCTGTTTAATAAAGAGAGTCCAAAATATCTTACCAAGGAAAATTGTGTGTATGTGTGTGTGTTTACCAAGAACGGATTTCAATGATGGAGTGCATGCATTACAACTATGAGACCCTGAGTTTGATCCCTGGAATTAATATGGTCAAACATACTTTGAGGTTTGCCACAACTTGGAAAGTCCTATGCAATGGAGGATCTCCAAGTGTAAGCCTCTCTTATCCTGCGCCAAATCCATTTTTGCATGTTAGTCTGCAAAAGGTAATCCTGAACTAGAAAGCATGAAGGACTCCTGGTGCAGAGATTAACATTCCAGACAAAGGACTAAGGGTTAGTTCTTCTGCAAGAACAACAGCAGCAGCTTATTTTGATTAATTAAGTTTTAAATTAATTCTTCACTACTTAATTAAGAAGAATTCCTTGGAGTAAAACCCCAACTAAATATTCTTTCTTTTATTAATCCTGGAGTTTGAGAAAAATATGAGCAAGGATTATAATGCATGTTGGATTTTTTTCCCCTCCCAAGGGGTCATAAAGATATCAGGACAGCCAGAGGGTTTAAATTTTTTCCCAGAAACTTTTTTCATTCTGGATGATAGAATGACCTTTATTTGGGAATTTTTTTCTTTGTTCAACTAATTTGAATACAACAATTTTTATTAAGCAATTGCTATAGCTGGGCATTGTTATAGTAGTTGAGATTCAAATAGGGGAAGGGCAGCTCTTATCCTTCAGGGCATCCAAGTGTCATTAATCAGGATAAAAAGATAATTGTGACAAGCAAAGGAAATATATTAATAAAGAGATAACTGTCAAGGACCAGGAGCTAGCTTAAAGGGCTAGAGCATATGCTTTGCGTGTCAGAGGCCTGGTTTCAAACCCTCAAGCTCCACTGGAAATAATATTCAAGCTCTAAGTTGGAAGTAACCCTTGAGAACTGCTAGTTTTGACTCAAAACAAAAGAAAAGAGAGAAAAAAGGGAAATAATCGTCAGGGAAGCTTGAAACTAACTCTGGTGACAGGTCCCCAAGAAGAATCCCAAGCTTGTCTGAGTCACCCAAGTCTGGGGACTTGTCATGGTTCCCAAGCACCAAAGTAAGTGAACACTTACACAACAAAGTATCCAGATACTTACCCACACAATTTAGGTTAGAGGATAATGAGACTGTTGGTCGCTGTCCATGATTCCTCACCCTGATAGAGCCCCCTGGCTACCATCTCCCATCACACTGTATTGATTGCCTGCCATTATCCACACCTTCTGGTAAAGATCCACCTGCCCCTCCCACCACACTGCAGGCTTCATCAGAGGGGAGATGAGGGTCTGCTTTGCTCACGTCCAGATCCTATCATAGGACTTCATTAACTATTCTATGAGTAAGTTGATGAATAAAGTAAGGGGCAGAGAGAGAAAAAAAGGGAGGAAAAGTAAATAAGAAGTAAAATAGAATTTCATTTAGTTAAAAATTATATGCATACTTATACATGTCTCTGGATGTATATGCTTAGATATGCATCATATTATATGTACCATATTATATATACATATACATATGTAAGTAAAGTAAAGTAAAGGCCCTCCCGTTGATCATCGATTTGCTCGAGCGGGCCCAGTAACATCTCCATTGGAGA
>JAOXYA010000020.1:15130575-15163102 GCA_028565675.1 Sorex palustris
ACTCATAACTACTTCTGGTGCTGCTGATATGAATTGATTTTTATTTAAATAAACCTTAAGAATTTTGTCTTGCACACGACTGATCCCAGTTTTGTTTCTGGCATTGCAAAGGGTTCTCTGAGCACTATCAGGAGTGACCTCTGAGTACATGGTCAGGAGCACCTCTGGGTGTGCCCCCCAAACAACAACAACAACAACAAAAAGAAACAAATGAACACTAGACAGAACCTGTCATACCCCCAAGAGATCTCTTATTAATCTGAAAAATCCTGAGCACGCAATTTCCAAATGGAGCATATTTGGTTGTTCTTTCCCTCTTATGCTCAATAGCTTCCAACTCCCATTCCTCTTCCATAAGTCACTTTTTGTGGCATAATTTAATCACCATGTTTGAGATAAGATTTGGGTTTTGAGGTCTATTGTGTTTGGGTTGTTTGGTTGTTTTCTCCTAACTTTTTTTTGTTTGTTTGTTTGTTTGATTGATTATGGTACTATAATTTAAAAAGTCTTCTCAAATATAAGGTTTTTATTGGACAGGGGTGTATTTTTGTTTGTTTGGAAGATACACCCAGATATCCTCAGGGTTTATGCCTGGCTCTCAGCTCAGGGATCACTCCTGGTGAGTCTTAGGGGACCATGTGGGATATCAGGGATCAAAATTCATGAAGGCTACATATAAGGCAAGAACCTTGTACATAGATATAGTAAGAGGGTTCCCTCTACTATCTCTCAAGCCCCTACATTTATGTATTTGATTGGTTTTCCTAGATATTGGCTCTTGAGACAGAGTTGTGTGCGAAGGTCTATTGTAGAGTTCTTTTGGGGGTGATATCCCTGAGGATATGCGGAGAAAAGTTTGATCAGTAGCTGAAACAGAACTGTGATATGATTGCAATAGATGTTACAGTTGAGAACACTGGGAGCACCAAAGTTAGGAAGATCTCCAAAATTCTCCCAGATTGAGGTTGAGGAGGCCAAGCTTTCAAGCCTTCAAATCAGAAATTGAAGCTAAATCCTAGCACAGCCATAAACTAGGGCAAGGCTGCACCCTATCATCTAGGGCTCATCATGAGATGGGGCATGTGTCGGCAGCTGAGTCCCAGTAGCTGGAGAATGGGTGAGTTTCAGTCCTAGGATACCTTGGACTTAATTCCATAGTATCCATTCAGTATTCATGACTTGTTTCAAGAATGACATATTTTTAGAGGCTGGAATTATAGTACAGTGAGTAAGGTATTTGCCTTGCACGTGGCTGACCTGGGTTCAATCTCCGGCATCCCATATTGTCCCCATGACACCACCAGGACTAATTCCTGAATGAAGAGCTAGGAGTAATTCCCAAGCATAGCTTGGTATGGCCCCCCCAAACCAACAAAATTCAACGAAGTAAAAAAGAATGATGTATATTTTAGTGAGTAGTGCTTCAACACTAATAAAAGTAAATGACATAGACAAATTACTTAATCTCAGTGACCTTAATTTTCCTATGCTTTGTAGATCAGATAATTTATAAGGACTAACAGAGCTCTACTCCTGCATCTTATCCTTAGGAGACAATTATTTCTCGTTTGTGTACCACCTACCATCACCACGAGCCCAAAAATCTTAGCCCCAGAATTTCTAGCTCCTGCCTTTTTAAGTGAAACCTATTAACAAGTGGGCTCTTAGCTTTTGCGTGTTGCCCAGTACTTGTAGAGAGGCAAAGCAATGATTATCAATGTAACATCGACTTGAGCCAGTATATCTGCAAATTTGTTTAACACTCACCACAATACTGTGAGCATCCTTATTTCACATGAGGAAAGGGAGTCTCTGATAGGTGAAATGACTTGCTCAAATTTATATAATTAATTAAGGGCACAGGTAGTTCTAGTCCAGGTTTACACATTGCTCCAGATACTGCTGCTGCAAACCCAACAGGAAAGTCTTCACTTTTAAAAATCAAGCCACAAGAATATATCTGAGAACAGAAATTTTAAGGGGACACGATGGTGGAAAATGTATATTGGTGGAAGGATAGGTGTTATAATGTTGTATAACTGAAATCTGATCATGAACAGCTTTATAACTATCTCATGGTGACACAATTTTAAAAAGAGAAAAAGCAGATTAAAGCATGTTTAGGTGAGATATTTTAAAAGGGGATTAATATTTTTAATATTAATAATTTTCTTGTCTAGTATAGTTGATTCAGGAGAGTCAACTGCCTAGAAAGGTTTTGAACTTTTTTATTGAATCACTATTAAATACAGTTACAAAGCTTTCATAATTGAGTTTCAGCCATACAATGATCAAACACCCATCCCTCCACCAGTGACACTTTCCTACCACCAATGTCCCCAGTATCCCTCTCACCACCCTCACTCCTTCCCACCCCCTGCCTCTATGGCAGAGACTTTCTTTCTTACTCTCTCTCTATTTTGGGACATTATGGTTTACAATACATATACTGAGAGGCCATCATGTTTCATCCTTTATCTACTTTCAGCACATGTCTCCTATTACGAGTGATCACTATAACCATTATTGACTTATCTATCCCAGTTGCCTTCTCCTTCAGCTCATGAGGCAGGCTTCCAACTATGGAACAATGTTCCTAGCCCTTATTTTAACTGTCCTATATTACATTTAATATTATAGCACCAATCCCACCACCATTCCACCTTCCCACCACCATTATTTCAAAATTTCCTACCACCCCCAAAGCCTGCCCCTAAATAATTTGTTTCATATTGTTTGTTATGACTAATCCGCTAAAAATGATGCAAAAAAGTTTCCTTTGAGGAAAGTGTGTGAAGATTATTGTAACTCACCCTGGAGCCATTAAGCCCCTGTATAAGAGATTACTAACATGTTGTTACAGTTTGAGCCTGTATGCAAATATTTTCGTGGGGCGGGAGGGGGATTGAGATCAGTTGCTTTCTGCTTTACACCCCATCAAACGTTTTGTGCTGCTCTTGGCACATCAGTGGCATACAGTATGAGAGAACTGCACTCCAGGAATTCAAAAATTTTAAATAGAGTGATACAGCTGTAGTTAAATTTTTAACTGGATGATGACTTTGGGGTCCGAAGGCATCTCTGCAGTTTGTGGCTCTCTTACGAGATTTCTGAGACTGTGGATCATGGCCATTAATGTGTTTATATGGTGCCAGAGGCAGTTCGTGAGCGTGACTGTCAGGATCCCGGAAGAAGAGGGAGATGA
The DNA here is from genome assembly GCA_028565675.1 of Sorex palustris. NCBI lineage: Eukaryota > Metazoa > Chordata > Mammalia > Eulipotyphla > Soricidae > Sorex > Sorex palustris. Next base: position 15,133,781 of record JAOXYA010000020.1, read on the forward strand.
GGTGTTTTCTTTCTTTAAAAAAATTTTTTTTGATTTGTTTTGGGGCCACTCCTGGCAGTGCTCAGGACTTACTCATGGTTCTGTGCTCAGGGTTCATTTCTGGTGGGGTTTGGGGGACCCTATGTAATGCTGGGGATCAAACACAGGTCAGCCACTTCTTGCAAGGCAAACACTTACCCATGGTACTTTCTCTCCAGCCACTGAAAATTTTTTTTATTCCCTCCCTTCTCTCTCTTTCCCTTTGTTGTCAGTGTTGTTAACTGCAGTCAGAGGTCACACACCTTTTGGTGGTGTTCTCACACACCTGACTATGGTGTGGCCAGAGAACACTTGTGGCAACAGAGATCACAAACAATGGGGCAGCTACGATAGCACTCAGCACATATGGGGCACTAGTGACTTGAACTCATGACCACACACCAGCAACACAGATACTCTAAGCCGCTGAGCCAACACTCAGGGTGTCTCTCTCATTATTTTCTTATGCTCAATTCTTAGAAGTGATATTTGGACAGTCTTCAGATGTTTAAATATCAGAATTAAAGCAATAGCCAAATTCAAAGTCACTTCAAACTCTCTTAAGATGTTTGTAAAGCCTTCCAACTTAGAAAATTCCTAAGAATGGAGAGAAGACAGTCTTTATTTCCATATCAAAGTCAATAAAAAATATTACATATATAAAATTTCTTAAAACCTCACTAAATGCTAACAGACAGCAATCCCATATGCTTATAGACGCTTCCCAGGGCAAGCTGTTTCTGTTTGTAGCACAACAAATATTTCAACTGATTGTTTTATTTCTGAATTTTAAATGCTAAACAGAAAACCAATCACACCAAACGTATATCAGATTTTTATATTTGTACAATGACACTACATACCAGTCTGGGTTTTACAATTGCACTATATACTATATACCAAAAAGGTTACCAGGCTGAAACATTTATTTTTCAATAAAGGAAAATTTTCATTTGGCCACGGGCAAGACATAATCTCTCTGAGTCTTCATTCTGAGGGAAAGACATAAGAACTGGGGTTTTATTATTATTATTTTTAAATGTAACAGACCATATACACCAAAAAAGTAGTAATAATAACCTACTAGCACATAATTCATTGAAACCTTCTCAATGTGAGGGACACGTATCTCTGAATAAGAAGGCATCATTTAGACCAAATGCACTAACGTTGGTTTTTATTGTTATTCCTCGCTCCCCCCAATCTGCTCTATTGCTCATATTTTTCTCATTTTGCCTTGAAGAAACTTGCACTAGTTCATTGATTCTTGATTAGAAACGACTCTAGTAGATCATTCCTAAGTGCTTTTCATTTTGAAAGGGCTGTGACTTTATAATTCTAACTTTCGATTCTGACTCTATGTAAGTCCCATCTCTTTCACATAGCCCAGATGCAGTGAGGGTGGAGTGTCCTTCCAGAATAGGCGTGTGGGTGATCTGACAATCTAATAGTCACACACCGAGGGGCTTCATGGCCAGCACTGGACTGGGCAAAGGCACCAAGGGTTTTGTCACAGAGAGGACACAGGATGGTAAAATGAAGTGATAATAGGGTCCAGGAGGTATGCCTGGGGCCAGGGAGCATTTAAGAGGCAGGATTGATAGAGCTGGAGCAATAGCACAGCGGGTAGGGTGTTTGCCTTGCACGTGGCCCACCCGGGTTTGATTCTCAGCATCCCATATGGTCCCCTGAGCACAGCCTTAGTGCAGAGCCAGGAGTAACCCCTGAGCATCGCTGGGTGTGACCCAAAAGGTTAAAAAAAAAAAGAGGCAGGATTGGGTTTGAAGAAATAACACAGGATTAAGGCAACCGCCTCACATGCAACCCACCCTGGTTCAATCCCCAGCACCTCACAGGGTCCCCAGAGCACCACCAGAAGTTATCCAAAATAGAGGTAGTGTTTTCCAAGACTCGGGCCACATGCATGTGTGGCTACGGGGCTGCTGACACTGAGTCTGGAAGACAGGACATGCAGAGGCTTCTGGAACTATCCTTGCTCGTAAATGAGCAACCTGAACAAAACTTATTGGAGTATTGGAGATCATGGAGAATTACAGGAAATCTGCCTCCTAGTGAGCACCAGAAAGGGCACAGGCAATGGGTCCGAGGATTCTGAAGACCTGCAGAGGCAGGCCTACGATTTAAGGAGAACCTGGAGTGTCATGGTCAATAGTTTGAAACCTAATGCCCAAAACACTGGGAATCAGTGAGCTGCTTCCAGCAGGGAGAAGAGACCAATCCTGCCGTTTGCCTCCTCCCCCACTTCATATTTATTTCTTAATTTTATTAATTTCAGTATGCTCAGGGCTTACTCCTGTGTTCAAGGATCACTAGTGGCAATGTTCAAGGGACCATATGCAGTGCAAGGGAATGAGCCCAGGTTGGGTGCATGCAAGGCATGCACCTTACCTGTTGCTTTATTTCATATTTTAAAGTAGAATTGTATAATTAAAAAAAAATCCAATGGGCTAGAGCGATAATACGGTCAGTAGTGTGCCTGCCTTGCACATGACTCACCTAGGTTCAATCCCTGGCACTGATATGGTTCCAGAAGTCCTGCAAAGAGTGATCCCTGAGCACAGAGTCAGAAGGCCCTGGGTACAGCTCAGTGTGGCCCAAAAACCAAGAAGAAAAAAGAAGAGAAAAATATCCCCTCTCCTTTCAACCAATCCTACTCCACTGAGTTAACTGAGTTCATTGCCATTATGAGTTTCATTAAAATCCATGTTTTCCAAATACAGATAAAGTGTTTGCATGTGCATTTTTGTGGACTGTCTGAGAAACTACAGAAGGTGTACTGTGCTTCATATATTTTTCTGCAACTTGCCTTTTTCACTGACTATATTATCAGTGCAGATCAATCTCATTCTTCAGGATTGCAGAGAACCTGAGTAAATAGTATAAATGTGTTTCTTGGGGGGAAAATAGTCTAATCCCAATTTTCTAATGTAATCTAATGGCTGGTTTCTTTCTTAGGATTGGAATGACATGGATCGATATATTTGAAATATCAAGAACTACTGTCAAAAAGTGGTGCATTTCATACTCTTACAGAGAAGACAAAAGGACTCTTCTCCCCCATGACAGCTGATCTGAGCATCAGCCTTATGAATCTCTGCCAATCTGGCAGTTGAAAGATGTAACCCAAGGCTGGCACAACTGACAATTAGGGAACTTGACCATCTTGACCTATATTTATGGCACAGATATATTTATTTTTTATTGATAAAGCTTTTTTACATGGTCTTAATCTGAGTCCCCTGATTCATAATATGACATTTTCTCCTCTCTGTTAGCTATGCTTTGTCCTCAGGATAAGCTCAGAGAATACTTTTTCACTTATTGAATCATTGTGTGATACAGTTACACAGCTCTCATATTTGAGTTTCAGTCGTACAATGATCGAACATCCCTCCCTCCACCAGTGTACATTTTCCACCACCAATGTCCCCAGTATCCTCACCCATCCCAACCCTCCCCTTGTCTTTCTCCCTCAGCTCATGAGACAGGCTTCCAACTATGGGGCAATATTCCTGGCCCTTGTGTCTACTCTCCTTTGGTGTCAGTCTCATATTATGTTATTTTATATTCCACAAATGAGTGCAGTAATTCTATGTCTGTCCCTGTCTTTCTGACTCATTTCACTTAGCATGATACTCTCTATGACCATCATCTTATAAGCAAGTTTCATGACTTCATCTTTTCTGACAACTGCATAGTATTTCACTGTGTAGATGTACCAAAGTTTCTTTAATCAGTCGTCTCTTCCCGGGCACTCAGATTGTTTTCAGATTCTGGCTATTTTGAAGTGTTGCAATGAACATACAGGTACAGATGTCATTTCTATTGTGCTTTTTTGCTCCCTCAGGATATATTCCCAGAAGTGATATTACGGGGTCATATGGAAGCTCAATTTCTAGTTTTTTTTTTTAAGGAATGCCTATATAGCTTTCCAAAAAGACTGGACCAGTCAGCATTCTGACCAACAATGAAAGAGAGTCCCTTTCTCTCCACAACTGTGCCAGCACTGGTTGAACTTGCTCTTTTTGATGTGTGCCAGTCTCTGTGGTGTGTGATTATATCTCATTATTGTTTTGATTTGCATCTCCCCAGTGATTAGTGATGTAGAGCATTTTTCATGTGTCCTTTGGCCATTTGTGTGTTTTTTTTTTTTGAGGAAGCTTCTCTTCATTTCTTATCCCCATTTTTTGATGGGGTTGGAGGTTTTTTTCTTGTACAACTCTACTGGTGTCTTGTATATCCTGAATATTAACCCCTTATCAGCTGGGTTATGAGTATCATATTCTTTTCCATTTTGTGGGCTTCACTCAGAGAATATTAAGACTGATCTTAAACTTGAAAAGAAAAGCTTGCTGAAAGAACACAGAACTGCAACAGAAAAATGGAAAAAGAAAAAAATGAAAGGCAGTGAATACACACACACACACACACACACACACACACAGCCTTTTAGTTTCTCACCTTCTTTTTTTCTCACTAGAATCCTCACCACCCACAGGGCATGACATGAAAAACTGAACTCACTTCTTACTAGTCCTTATATTTACAGGCCAGAATCTGCAGACAACAAACTCAAGATGCTCCTTTTGATTTCAGTTTCTAGCAAAATTCAGAAACCTCATAAGATCTGGGCATTTGTCTGATAGGCGTTGGAGGGATTGTAGCAAGCGCCTTCCACACTCTCCAACACTGGCTGAAGTGGGTCCCCACCAGAATATTTTTGTTTGTTTTGGAGGAGTTACACCAATGATGCTCAGGGCTTACTCCTGGCTCTGTGCTCAGGAATTACTCCTGGAGGTATTTGAGGAACCATATGGGATGCTGGGGAATCAAACCCAGGTCAGCTGTGTGGAAGAAAAATGTCCTACCTGCTGTACTATCACTCTGCCCCCTCCATCACATCATTTTTTAAAAAAATTTTATTAGTGAAACACCATGAGGTACAGTTGTAGACTAACAAATTTTTGTGCTTGGGTTTCAATTATACAATGATCAAGTACTCATCCCTCCACCAGCGCGAATTTTCCACCACCACGGATCCCACTATCCTTCCGCTCCCCAACCGTCCCCCGACTCATCCCACCCTGCCTCTATGGCAAGGCATTCCCTTTTGTTCTCTCTTCTTTTGGGTCCATCATATTATTTTAAAATAAACCTCATATGAGCATCATGAGGATGCTCATACAGCTGACACAGGAAATAAGCACATGGCTTCCAGCACTGGACTAGCAGAGTTCAAAACACTTAATACAACCCATCCGGAGCCTATTTATTTAATCAGAAAAGTCACTAATATCAATCTGGCGGCCTCAGTATTTCTGAAATCTCTTGCTGTGACCCCTTTCCTCTGCTTACTGGATTCCCATGGGGACTGAACTGGTGTTGACTGTGTACAAGGCAAGCACTTTAATCCCTGAACTGTTTCTCCTCTCCGAACTCCACCTGCTCTCTTTTGTCGACTTGTGGTCACACCTCAAGGGTGCTCAGGGAGAGGGAGCAGAGTCTGGACCTTCCACAGGCGAAGCAAGCACACCCGCCCTTTGCATCATTTCCCCTGCCCTGTCGTGTCATTCTCCTTCACTAATGCTCTCTCACGTTAAAGAGAACTTCCATATAAATTTGAGGAGAGTTTGATCTATTTCTTTGAAAAATGTCATGGGTACTCTTCTAGGAACTGCACTGAATCTGTATGTTCGGAGGAGTACTGCCATTTTGTTGATGTTAATCCTTCAGATCCACGAGCAGGGACAATTTAATCATGTCCTCTTTTATTTATTAAATAAATTATCTCTTATTATCTTATTCTTACTTTGGACAAACTGGCAGGCTACTGAATGTAACCTGATCACACGGCAGAGTCTGGCAAACTCCCTGTGGTGTACCCAATATGCCAAATACCAGCAACAATGATGGGTCTCATTCTCCTTACCCTGAAAGAGCCTTGAATGTGGTACTTTTTAGAATCTCAGGACTAGGACGAAGGAGACATTACTGGTGCCTGCTTGAGGCAATCAATGAACAACAGGGTGATTGTGATCGTGATAATGTCCAGGAAATTCTGTGTCATTCTCTTCCGCAAGTTTTAGTCTCTGGATCTTGGCAGTTGATGAGATTACATGGCGTTGGGGGTGGTTTGTGGATGTGACTGCCAAGCTTCTGGAAAACTGGGGAAATGGGAGGAGGACTCCCAGTCCCAATCTGAGTGGTCTTGGAGATCTCAGTCACAGGCTACCGCGTACCTGGGTTCTCCTGCCTGTCCACTCTCCAGTGAGGTTCATCCCGTCTTGAGTGAGGTTTGTCCCCTCTTGGGAGAGGTCATCCGAGTATGTGGAGAGTGACCTTGTGCTTGGCGGCAGTAGGGTTCTGGAGGTTTTTGGCTGCCAGGGTTCTCTTTGGGATGGGGAGGGAGACTCAACTCACCCCCCTCCGAGGTGCCCTGATGAAGACAGGGGCAGGATATTCTGTGTCGCTCACTTTCAAGAGTTTTAGTTTATCATCTCTGGGTCTTGGCCATTGATGCGATTACATGGAGCTGGAGGCAGTTTGTGGGTGTGACTGCCAAGCTACTGGAAAACTAGGGACCTGAGGGGAGGAGGCCAGTCCATATCCAAGCGCATCTGGAGATCTCAGTCACGGGTTCCCAACTCCCTCTGCGCTACAGGTCTTAATTGCATCTTTTTTAAAAATCTCTTTCGAGATTTGTGGGTTTCTCTAATAAGGCCAATAAGCGTGCTTATATAGCTGAGCTGGAGGTGGTTTGTGGGTGTGTCTCCCACATACCTAAATTTTGGCCATTTCATATCTTGGTAAACTTGGCCAAAAGTTGTTGGGGTCTGGCCAAAGTTACAGCAGAAATTTTGGGGTATCTGGAAGTCTGAAGGCACCATCAGGCTACTGATTCACTCTCCCCGCAGGTACAGGTTGACCTGCTGGTGGCATCATCCCCCCCCCATCAATTCCTATTTCTTAATCCTCACAGTGGCCCAGTTCAGCCCTGTTCACCCAGGAACCACCCCATCCCCATGCATCTGTAAATCAGTGTCTTTCTTAGAAGACAGAGTCGAACAGAAGGACCCCAGGATGGGCCTGAGACCTGTGGGGACATGAGGGGCAGAAACCAGCCCTGCTGCACCTGACACTGGACTTAAAAATGACAGAAATAATGTAAAGAAGCTGCCCCAGCCCAGCCCCACAGGGTCCTGTTACACAGCCCAATAAGATAGTGGGGAGACCCTGGGTTCAACACTGACCCCCACCCCAGTGATCCCCAGCGCTTCCACATTCACCCCTACACCAGAAGAGAAAAAGGTCCCCAGAGTCCAGGCAAGATCGCGCAGGGCTGCAGGGTCAGTCTGGTGCACGGGGCCCAGCTACTTCCAGGGGTGGCCCAACACCCCAAGGAACCCTCAAAAGAAAAATCAAATGCAAAGAAAGGGGGCAGGAGAGATAGGACAGCAGGTAGTGCACTGGCCTTGCACTCGGCTGACTCAGGTTCAATCTCCGGCATCCCATAGGGTTCTGGGCACCACTAGGAGAGATTCCTGAATGCAGAGCCAGGAGTCAGCCCTGAACATCGCCAGGTATACACACACCTCGCCCAGCCCCGCACAAAAAAGGCAAAAACAGAGGCCCCAGCCCTTGAGGAGGTGTCGGAGGCCTGTTCCAGGTATGTGTCCAGCCCCCCACACCCACACTGCTCTCCTCCCCGGTGCCCCTACCCCCCAGCTTCCCAGACTGCGGAACCGAGGCTGAAGCCCGTGAGGGTCTGGTGGAATAACACTGGAGTACTGCTTGCCTGAGACGCCGTTGATCCCATCCTATGGTGGCCATGAGAGCTGCCGGAAGTGATCCTCAAAAACCCAGCAGAGCAGCATCTGAGCTGCCACCTGTGGCCCAGACCCACCACAGGTCAATGAGGCAATGGCGATGTGTTTTCACTGTGGCTGGAATGCACAGGGTGGAGGCAGGGTTAGAGCTGCAACAGGAGACCCCCAGGGGTGCAGCGGGGGCTCCGGCCTCAGGCAAGCCCTGCTTGTGCTCCAAGAACCAGGGTCTCTTCTGTGCACACCTGTCATGTCTCAGGGTGTAGGACTGCCCAGTGCCGGGAGATGGCATTAACATGTAAGGATGGGTTGGCCCTGATTAGGACCTGGGGTTGCTGTGACTGAAATGTGGGGGTGGAGACACCTGGGAACGACTCGGGAGCCCCAGGGCTGTCCCTGCAGTGGTCTAGCTCCATGGCCAGGCCCCCGGGGGAGTGCTGTTGGTGGCCAGCCTGGCAGAGGTGGCTGTGAAGGGCAGGGCTGAGTCTGGAGCCTGCTTTGCTCCCTCTGCTCGGTCCCAATCCTGGAGTCCCTTGAGGCGGTCCCAGCCATGAGCTGCCCTCCCCCGCTGTGGACACACTTCCTCTGCATTTGTCCCCCCCCCCTTTCTTGTGATCCTTTGCTTATTTTGTTGTTGGATTTGGGGGTCACACCCAGCTTGGCCCAGCGTCTGCTCCTGGCTGTGCTCAGGGGAACACTGCAGGGTCAGCCGTGTACAAACCCACTGCCTCAACTCCAGGGCCGTCTCTCTGCCCACCTCTCCCACACTGTTTTTGTGCATGTTTGGGTTTTAACCATATCTAGTGTTCGGGGGTTTCTCTGGACAGTGCTCATGGGACCATAAGGTACCAGGGACTGAACCCAGGGTTCCTGCATGTCAGGCCTGCGTTCCAGCGTACTGAGCCATCTCTCAGAGCCCCCCCCCCAATCTTGACCTTAGCACTTACCCACTCCTGGATTTCACCCTGATGCTAGCCGACCTGCCCCCACCTGCCGCTTGGGCCTTGAGTTTCCTCCCATCATCAGCCAGTGCTCTCTCCACGAGGTGCTGAGCTAATCAGGCTGATTACGGCTCAGGAGCAGCGCGGCTCTCCCTGATTCCACACACAGTAAATTTCCTCAGCTGCCAGCCCGCTCCCTGTGGGCCAAGCAGCCGAAAGCCACAGGCTGATGCTGTCTCATCGCTGATGAATCAGGCCTGCGCGGCCAGTACAAAACCCTACAGTATGCAGCAGCAGAGAGCTGTGTCCTGGTGCCCCCGTACCGGTGGCTTGTGGCGTTCTCGGCCCAGCCTCAGTCGCTGACCTGTTTGGTTTAACAAGAGCCTGGGAAAGTGGCGGCAGTGTCAGATCCAAGGGGAGCAGAGCCCTTGGCAACAGAATGAAGTGTCACGTGACTCTGTCCTGTAAAGGTGGGAAGACGGAATGGAATGTTGGGGTCTCTCCTCTTTCTTGTGTCACCCATCATCCAATGTGATGGGATTTGGGGTGTAATAAGGTCGTGAGGGTGGGGCCTCATGACTGGGATTGGCGCCGTCCTAGGACTCCACCGGGGAGGGCAGTGAGGAGAGGTGGGGTGAGAACCTGCCTGCCAGCTCTTACCAGACACCCCCACTCTCAGCAGCCACCGATTCTGATCTTCTGGTCCCAAGGGTCTTGAGAAATTAATATTCATTGTTCACAAGCTGTCAATGCTGTGATATTGTGCTATAGAAGCTCCAATGGGCCCAGACAGAAAGTTCTAGATGCTGGGATGATGGACTCCGGCTCTAGGGCACGCCCTAGTACTGAGCCTGCCTGCGGGCGTTGTCCACCAGGAGGCAGCAGCACTCAGGTTCCGTCCCAGCAGCTGGTTGCCGTATAGAGAGATGCCCTGGACCAAACTTAGCCCCAGCTCATGAGCAAAAGGGCTCAGCAGACAGACAAGGGGGCACTTTACTCAGCAGTCGGGGGCACGACCTTGGAAACAGGATGGCTCGCTTTCAGATGGTTGAATATTATCCCTTCCCGTAAACTTTTCTGCTACTTTAGGGGCCACCCTGGTGGTACTCAGGGCTGACTCCTAGCTCTGTGCTCAGGGGTCACTCCTGGTGGGGCTTGGGGAGATCATACGAGGTGCCAGGGATCGAACCCAGGTCCGCTGGATGCAGGGCAAGCGCCCGATTCATCTCGGGCCCCAAATCCCTCCCCTCAGTTTTAACCCAGGAAGTCGATGTAGTAGCTGTAGAGAGAACCCAGACCCCTCCAAGTTCTCATCTCCCGCCAAAAAGAAACCCGGGGCCAAAAGGAGACACAGGGGCTAAGTCATCTGCGTGCATGTGGCCGACCCTAGTTCAATCCCAGTGCCACAAATTGGTCCCCTGAGCACCACCAGGCACGATCGTTGAATACAGGGTGAGGGGTGCCCCCTGAACACCAAAAAACAAAAGGAAAAGGCACAGGAAAAATTTCCATTTCTGGACAAAGAACTTTCTCTGTCTCAGGAGAGAATAAGTCCTGAATCTAGGGATTGAGAAGTGGATGCCGCCTTCTGGGGTTGCCGTGTGAGCTAGGGAGCACAGGCATATGGACACTTCCGGGCTGCACGGGAGCCAGACTCAAACACGCCCTCTCCTGGGGCAGGTGAGGTATAGGCGCTGTGCCAAGAAGGCCCCGTAAAGGCCCTCCCGTTGATCGTCGATTTGCTCGAGCGGGCCCAGTAACGTCTCCATTGGAGATTTTGTTGTTACTGTGTCTGGAAGGCTCGGAAACCATGAAAACTTCACGCAATTGCTTTTGCTTTTGCTACCGGAACTTCTGGGATGATTGCGACGCCCAAAGAAATCAAAGACTTAAGACCCTTAAATGTAAAAATAATCAGGATCTGTAATAAATAGAGGAAATGCTATTGATTCATTTTTCATTAATGCGAAAGGAGCGAATCTCCCCAGGGCCTGTGACTGCCCCACTGCCAGCTGCCGGTTTCAAGCAAGCAAGTGGGCGGAGCCTCGGCGCTGTCCTTGGTACTCCAGCAATGGCTTGAGCACCTGCAGTGTGTGTCTCTTCCGCTTTGAGAAAAGCTTGTATTGTCTTTTACGGGCTTTCTGCTAAAAGTCTTCACTTGAAAGAGTCCAGCAAGAGTCCCAACCGAAGTCTCTTAATTCCAACAGCTTCTCGCAGGACTGTTTGTTTTAACATGATTACATCTTTATCTGGGGTCTCCTGATACTTATCTGCAAAGAGAGAGGGGACCGAGTAAGAGCTGGACAAAGGGGAGGGGTACCTGGGATTTGGAAGCACCCGAGGCTGGGTCTGGAGGATGAAGCTAAGAGCAAATCAGCTCTGCGTACTCCTCTCCCCACCAGCCTCTCACTGGGGATTTCCAGGTGTCCTGACTATGTAGTTCAGTTTTCCCTGGCAGCTCTAGTCTAGAGAGAATCCATCATGCTAGATGATTTGCTCCACCAGCTCACTTCTGCAAACTGTATTTTCCCTGTCCAAAATGCTCAACTAGTTCACATAAGCTGAGTGGTAATCAAGGAGTGATCACCTTTTCCAAAGGACCAGGTGTGGGGGCCAGAATAATAGGACAGTGGGGAGGACCTTGCACTTGGCCAACATGGGTTCAATACCCAGAATCTCATATGGTCCCCAGAGCACTTCCAGGAGTAGTTCCTGAGTGCAGGGCCAGGAGCATCACCGGGTGTGGCCCCCAAAGCCAAAACAAATAAGCAACAAAAAAAGAGACCTAAAGGACCACGAGTGAGTGGCATGACAGGGGGACATAACAGATACCATACTTTTACTCAAGCTTCCCTTGCTGCTGAAAAGGGCTGGCACTTCAACGTCTCTAGAATTCATTACCAGTTCAGAGCCAATAGAGAGAATTCTTTCTTCTTCTTTCTCTTTTTTCTATCTTCCTTTTTCCCCTTTCAGCCATACTTCGCTATGCTCAGGGGTGAGTCCTGGCTCTGCACTCAGGGATCACTTCTGGTGTTGCTTGAGGAACCATATGGTGTGTCGGGATGAAACCCAGCTTGGTCACATGTGAGGTAAACACCACCTTGCTGTACTATCACTCCAACCTCAATATAAAGGATCAAAGAACCAGCTCCAAGATATCATAAGAAAGTATGGTGAATATAGAACATTTCTTGAGATAACCATCCTAGGTTCCGTGAAAAAATCAAGGGTCAGAGACATAGCATGGAGGGGGGGGGTGGCTCTTGCCTTGCGTGTGGCTGGTCTGGATTCAATCTCTGTACCACATATGATTCCCCAAGCCCTTCCAGGAGAGATCCCTGGCACAGAGCCAAAAGGAAGCCCTAAGCACCAGGTATGACCCCAAAACAAACAAAAGAAAGGCAGCATATTAAAAAGGTAAGAGCCAGTGGTAGATAAACTAGCCAAACAAAATCGGTGAATCTGGAGCCCGAAGAGAGAGTAGGTGGGTGCTAGAGAGTGGGGAGGGTATTTTCCTTGCACACAGCCAACCCAGCACCCCATCTGGTTCTTTGAGCCAAGTCAGGAGTGATCACTGAGTGCAGACCCAGGAGTCAGCCCTGAGCACCACTGGGTGTGGCCCCTTGCACTCCCCCAAATTCTAAATATCAAAGATGTTCTGGCGCTCGAAGGGAAAATGATACTGGATTAGCTGCAATACCTGGGAAGCAGGAAACTCATTGACAGAGTAATGTTTGGTGGGGGTGGAGGATGCTAAAATACTAAGATTCAAGTATTTTCATGTTTGCAACCAACTTTCAAATAGTTCATCTGAGCTTGTAGCCATGCACAGAAGCCAGGACTCGTGTCCATGGAAAGAAACACAAGACAGTAACATTTATCTACCATTAACAAAATGGGAAACTGATCCAGGGTCTTCACCCCATTGATCCAATGGGCAGAGAAATGTTTCCTATATGATTATTTATTGTCTTTAATTTTTACTTGTTGGGTCACACCCAGGATACTCAGGAGTTACTCCTGGCTCTGCACTCAGGACTCACTCCTGGCAGTGATCAGGGACTATATGGAATGCGGGAATGGAACCAGGTCAGGCACATACAAGGCAAACGCCCTCCCCACTGTGCTATCATCACTCCAGCCCTGACTGCTTGATTATTTTAAAATTTTACAGGAATTTGAATGGTTAGCCAAACCATAGGCTATTAGGGACACATTTGTGAGGATGAGGAAAGTTCTAGCACTAAAGATATGGGGCTCAGGGAAGCAGATTTCTCCTGCCCTTCAGTTTCCCTTCCCCACCTGCTGCCCCAAGTCCTGACCCTTTCCAGGAAGGCCTGGCGGACCCCCTAACTAGTTCACCATGGGCCTGACCAAGCACCTCAAGGAACCACCACTCTCAAGGGAGAAGGGAGCTGAGCCCTGAGCAACCCAGAGTCCCCCATGGGCACATCTCACCTGATTTCCAGGGTGCAAGAGGCTCGTGGTGTGCTGAAAGCGTTTCATGGGGTTCATGGGGATCTCCCCCCGGGGTCCTGGATCAGGGAAAGAGCCACAGAGGCAAAAATGAAGAGGTCAAGGGTCATCTGCCTGCCACCCCAGTCTGGGTCCCAGCCTGGGACGGGAAAGCCTGCAAATGTCTCTGCAACAGCGGGGCTGGGTGGCAGGCAAGTTCCCGTCGGAGCACAGCTGAAAATGCTGGAAAAAACCTGCTTCTGTGCTGATGGATCCGTTCATTTACCCTTGCAGTCTTACCCAGTTTTTCCTTTCTGTTTTTTGAAGCTGAGTTAATAGGGCCTACGTGTGTGTGTGTGTGTGTGTGTGTGTGTGTGTGTGTGTGTGTGGTGAGGGGTGTGGCGTTTGAGCCACACAGCAAGACTCAGGAGTCACTCCTGGCTCTGTGCTCAGCTGTGACCCCTGTGGAGTTTGGGTTATCTGAATCAGAGACTGAACCTGGATTGGCAGCATGCCAGGCGAATGCCTTCATCCTTGTGCTCTCCCGCCACCTTTTCCCTCCTCTTGAGTCTCCCCAAGAGCTTTCCACAGCCCTAAACTTATAAAACCGCATCCAGAGACATGGATGAGTCCCACCTGCTCCATTCTCAGCCCATCCCGCATGTGGGATGAGGGAAACCCCCACCCAATGCCCTCACAGCACATCAAGGGAGCTGAGTCTGGGGGTACCCCCTCCTGGGTCTCGCCAGAGCCAGTGGTGAAAAATAAAGCTGCAGGTGTGACCCCAAAGGGCTCCTTGAACCCCCTGGGCATGCCTCCCCCCATTCATGTCAAAGAGGATCCCAGGTACCTTCAGATGACTCAAAGGCCATATTCTGGAAGGATCCAGGTTCTGATAGGTCATCAGAAGCTTTCCAGTGCTCCATCTGAGTCGCTCTGGCCTTTTGTCTGTGGCCAGAAACAGCAGAGAGAGGGCATGAGGGTTGGAGAGGGGCCCGAGACAGGGTGGGGTGCGGGGGCTGGGGGCAGCGCCCACCTTCTGGCTTCCCTCTTGGAATGCAGCATGAGGCTCAGGAGCGTGATCACCAGCGCCAGCGCGAACACCACGGCTGTGGCCACCAGCCCGAACACCAGGGTCTTGGAGGTGCGGTTTTCGCAGGTGGCCCCGCTGTACCAGTGCGTGTCTGTGGCCGTGCAGCTGGAGGAGAGGAAGCCGGGTCAGGCCAGCCAGAGCCTTGGGAAACGAATCGAGTCCAGCTGCCGCGGGGGAGGCGGGGTGCGCACACAGGCTTTGGGTTCCACACCCAGGAGCAGTCTCCAGGCTATTACCCAGGTCTTGGGCCCCTACAATGGCCCACTTCCAGCCATGTTAACCATTGCTCTCTCTAGCCTCCCTGGCTTGTAGGGCACCCTCTCCACCATCCCTGCCCCACAGTGCCCCTCACTGCTTCTGAGACACCCCTTATCTATGGGGAGATGCGCTTGTTCTCCCTCTCTGTGCCCACTTGTGAGTGCCTCTTCCAGGAAGCCCTCCTGGAATAACCTCTCTCTCTCTCAGGTGTGTGTTTCATTTTGCACAGGCTCCACTCCCGTGGTGCTGGGGTGAGGGGAAGTGGGCCAGGGCATACACGGAGGTGCTAAGGTGAGGGGTTCCCGGGACAGTTCCTGATGGCACAATCTACGGGTGGGGAGGGGGAGGAGGGCGCACCAGGGACACACCCCATGGTGCCGGAGGACAGGGCTCTGGTGCTGGAACCGAACTCAGGACCTGGAACACACTGGCCATGTGCGCACCCCCCTGAGTGCCCACCCCCCAGTCTTTGAGCCAGCCGTGTGGGGAAGCCCTTCCACTTCCGGTGGTCAGCCTGGGGCCCATCAGGGAGGGACACCTACTAGCACCGCGGGCCACTGCGCTCCAGCATGCACTTCCCTCGGTTGCAGTTCACTGAGCGGCTGAAGCCGGGGGTGCAGAGGCTGACGCAGCTCAGTCTCTGGTCCTTGTATTCCGTGTAGAAGAAGTCGGCCAGGTCTGCCCCAACCAACTCCTTGCATTTATCTGCGGGGAAGGGGGTCAGGCAGGGCTGGGGGTGCACCGCCCCCCCCCAGCCTCCCAGACTGCGCCCTCCACCCCCACAGCACCCTGTCACTTACTGCTAAGGTCGTAGTTGACGGTGACATTTCCCTTCACTTCGAGGCCTTCCTTAGTGAAACACAGCTTATCTCCTGACAAAGGCCACATGGAGGTATCACCTCCACCCTGTCGCTTGGGCCCGCCCCACCTTCAGAGCAGGGGCACAGACTCTGGACAGGGGATTCTCCAGAGGGAGCCTGTGTGCCCAGTGGACTCCAGCCTGGGACTTACCGGTACAGTTGGCACTGTCGCTGGCACTGGTGGTGATTGTCTTCTCTACTGTCTCCGTCAGATTCTTCAAGACATCCTTCAAGTCCTCCTTGAAGTCGGTCTCAATGACGACTTCGTGTTCTACCACCACGCTGCCCGGCCTGCCGGAAAGGGGAGTCCTGGGTGACCTGCAGGTTCTGCCCCAACCCCTTCTGGGACCAGATGGGGACGGGGAAGGGGCTGAGGGTGAGGGGAAGGGGAATGATTTTTCTCTTTTTATTAGGGTGTGGGGTTTGGGCCACACCCAGTCAGGGCTCACTCCTGAGGATGTGGGGACCCCCATGGGGTGCAAGGCAGATTCTGACCACTGTACTGTGGCCGCAGACCCTTGTGCGACCCTTCCCAGAGGCTCCCATCACGGTCTGTGGGGGTGTGAGTTGGAGGGCTTGTAGGGAATCTCAGAAGCACCAGAACGGGCGAGGGGTCAGGCACGAGGGTCCCTCAATGTCTCTAGATGAAGCCAAACAGAAGGGGCAGCTGCTGGCCAGGGGTCCTTTAGGGTGGGAGGCACAGTGGGCACCCACGGTGGAGGGTCAAACCACGCTTATGCGTATGTGTATGTGTGCATGCATGTGCGTGTGTGTACATGCATGTGTACATGTGCATATGTGTGCATCGGTGTGTGCATGTATGTGCATGGATGCACCTGTGTGTGCATGCACACGGTGTTTGTGTGTGTGTCTGTGACTGTGCATGTGTGTGTGTGTGTGTGTGTGTGTGTGTATGCTTGTGCATGTGTGGGCGTGTGCATGTGAGGCTTGTCCACGACAGGGTCAATACTAAGAGGAATTCCATGTCCTGGAAAGGGGGAGGTTCCAACCCAGGAGAGGCAGAATCAGAAATGCCCTCGAGTCACATGCTTCTGGAACACTCACCTGCGGGACAGAAAACCCAGACAAGCCTCTCCTGGTTTCCTGATTCCCAGCGGGAAAAGACCCCCTCCTCCGGGCTGCCTTCCCAGCTCTGCTCAGAGGATGAAATTCACACAGCAGGTACAGGGGGGTGGGGGGCAGGGAAATAGACTCCATATCATCCAGACTCGGGGGCCTAACTATTGAGTCACTGTGAGGGTCCGGAGGGCTGGGTGAGGCTAACAAGCACAGAGGCGGCCCAAGGGCAGGGACAGACATCAAGGCTCTTTGCCTGCACGAGACTGACCCGGTTTCGGTCCCCAGCCCTGTTTGTGGTGATTCCCTGGTGCAGAGCCAAGATTAAGCCCTGAGCACCCCTGGGTGTGGCCCAACAGAATGGAGACACTGTGACAACCCGACTGGCTCTGGGTTTGGTGATTGTCCTCGCAGGTCCCCAGGGTCCCCTGTACTCCGCCTTCCATGCCCCTGGAGCTCACCACATGGTCAACCCACTTTTTGTCCCTATTCCAGGAGGCGAGAGGCCTGGGAATTTTCTCTGCAGCGAGAGACCAGGAGCCGATTGTCCCCCAACCCTGTCCCCAGGACCCTGTTTTCCCTTCAGCGCTGGAGGAGGAGCCAAAACGGATCTGGACAGATTCTGTGCTCAGGAGGAGGTATCAGCTATACTGGGTCCAAGGCAAAGGCCTGTAGGTTGGAAGGGCACCCAAGAAGGAAAATCATGTGGGGGAGCCCCTGAGAGATCTATGGTGACCCCATGAATACAGCAGCGCCTTCCATGCTCCCCTACCCACCCTTCCCAGTCCAGGTACTCACAATAATTGTAGAATCCGGACTCCTTTGTACCTAGGGGTTCCTTTATAAATAACATCCATCTGTAGGGTGGGGGGTGTTATTTTAGAGACCCGGCCTCAGAATCTCAGGGCACTGCAGCCACTGTCCGTGGCCCTCACCCTGCTCTTTTCGTGTCTCTGGCCAGACCCCGTCTTTGACCCCATCCCTATCCCTGACCCCGTTTGTCCCTGACCCCATCTCTATTCCTGACCCCAACCCTGGCCTTACTCCCCACCCCACCCCCAGCAGTTCCTCCTCCCTGGCCAGCTCTGAGGCAGGTGTGTAGTGTTCAGCCCAGCAGGAGGATGGACCCTCCCCGCCTGATGCTCCCTCCCCACCCGCCGCCCCCTCACCTGCTTGGTGAATGTCTCGTTGAACTTGCGGAATTCTTCAGAACTTTTATCTTTTAGTTCTTCAGTGAAGGTCTCCTGCACCTTCAAGGTCACTTCTACCTGGGCCTCGACAATCTCGGGGGGTGCTGCGGGTCAGACAAGACCACCTCGGGTGAGCCCAGGCCCCCGGCCAGCCCCAGGCCCCCGCGCCCACGGTTCACGCACCCAGCACGATGTTCTCGACTATGTTCTCGCAGCGGGGGCCCGTGTAGGGGTCGCGGCACACACACTGGTTGTTGATCCAGTAACCTCCATTCTCGCAGAACGGGTTCTCCTGCACCTTGTCTTCACACCACTCCCCCTCGAAGCCGTAGGGGCAGTGGCAGTGGGTCCCATTCCACTGCCCGTTGTTTTTGCAGGGGTCTGCAGGAAACAGGAGGGTCCAGACACACCCACAGATGGCCCAGACCACACCCAACCAGCCTTAGCCTCCACCTTAGAGGGGAGGGGAGAGACCACAGAGGCCAACTTGAACCTGGTCCAAGACAATTTCCCTCACTCACTGTGTGCTTGAACTGCACCAAAAAACAAGGCAGGGGAGGTTGGTACAAGGGAGCTGGGGGTGAGGGTGGAGGTACAAAATAGTCTGGGAGCGGGGCTGTCTGAGCAGCTGGGGCCCAGCCAGGGGGGACAGGCCCCCGCCTTCCCCATCTGCTCCCCAACAGCGCGTCTGAGACCTCGACTGTCCCCTTTGTCCTGTTTCCCTGCTGGGCCGGGAGGCAGCCTGGTAGCTCAGGTACCCAGACCACCTGCCCACCAGGCCTAAACTCTGTTTGCACTTTCTTTGGGGGCGGAGTCATAGCCCAGTGGGGAGGGAGTCTGCCTTGTACGTGGCCAATTGAGTTCGATCCCTGGCACCCAGGAGTGACCCCTGGGCACAGAGCCAGGGGAAAGCCCCAAGCATCGCAGTGCGGTCCAGAAACCAACTCCCAGAGGCCAGTATTCCAGAAGCTGGGGTCACCTCGGTGACCTCCCCCCCACCCGCCATCTCTGGCTCTGCAGACTTACCACTGACGTCACATCAGAGAGCCTGTCTCGAAGGGGGGATCCCTGGCACCTGACTCAGCCCACCACTTTGCCTCGGTGCCAAGCACAGGGAGCATCAGGCACAGGAAAGCAGGGGGGACCATCTCCCCTCTAGGGGTGACACCAGTCTGTGGCCTCAGGCGTTGGCTTTCTGGAAAATTAGGGCCCATCCCCCCTGCCACATTCAATCACCTCATTCCCCCCCCACCCCGGTACCACTCTCACACCAACCAAGATAGCAAGTCAGAGACAGAGACACAGAGACAGAGACAGACAGAGACGAGACAAAGACAGAGAGAGACAGAGCCACGGCATCAACCAAATGGCAGCAGCTAAAGCTCTGCCTTTCCTCCACCTCCAGCCAGACGGGACGGGGATGCCCTGCAGATCTGTCTCGGTATATCTGCACTTACCCAAAGTCAACAAACTTTAATTACTTTCAGGTAATTAAATTTCCTTTGGTTTTGGTTTTGGTTTGGTTTGTTGGTTTGGTTTGGGGCCACACCCGGCTGTGCTCACATCTCAACACCTGACTCCGTGCTCAAGGATCATTCCTGGCCAAACCCAGGTAGCCACATGCAAGGCCAGCGCCTTACCTGCTGGGCTCTCTCTCCAGCCCCAGCTAATTAAACGCTTACTAACCAGCTGGATGGAACCCAGGACCTCCCACCACAAGTGCTCCACTCCCTTCCTCCACCTTCTTTCCCTCTTTCCTTCCTTCCTTCCTTCCTTCCTTCCTTCCTTCCTTCCTTTCTTCCTTCCTTCCTTCCTCCCTCCCTCCCTCTTTTATTTTTTCAGTGTTCAGGGCTGACTCCTGATTCTGTGCTCAGAGATCACTCCTGGCAAAGGCCAAGGGACCATGCCTGGTACCAGGGAGTGACCCTGGATTGGTCATGTGGCAGGCGAGCACCTTCCCTGCTGTACCCTCTCCCTGCCATAAGCATACTCATCCTTTCTGAAGAAGATGGAGATCAAACCCAGGATATGACTCAATCATAGGGCATCTGTCTTGTACATGTGAGGCTCTGGGTTCCATTCCCAAACCACAGACAGAGAATAGCAAGGCCTCCCTAAGGCGTGCTGATGCCGTCCTGCTGACCCACACGTGCTTGCTCTCCCACGTGCCAAAAGGTCCCAGACAGAGATCCAGGTCTGACTGTGCCGTATACGATATGCAAGGTCTCTCATATGCAAGACTGTGACGGTGCAGGAGTCAGTGTGAAGTGGGCAGGCCCTAAACAGAGTCGTGAGAAGGGGAGACAGCTCTGGCGTCAGAGAGAGGATGCTGTGAGACAGGACGAACAGGGTTGTGGAGATAAGAGTTTAGGGCTGGTAAGTGAGCGTAAGTTATCTACCCTACTGACCTCTCTGAAGATAAGATAGCGCAAAAGAGGAGTGAACAGTGGTGAGAAAGGAGTGACAGGTACAGGGGAACAGCACAGGCGATGTCTCAGCCTCAGAACACTCTGCACTTAGGCAGGAGAAAATCCAACCAAAAATCACGACAGAGAATAAAATGCCACTGAAGATGCCTAAATGAGTGAAACCACGGCACATGGATTAAGAGGCTATGCGCTTGAAAGGCTAAGGGAAGAACAGGGTCACCTGCTGGCAGTTGAAGTGTCAGGGCAGAGAGAGAGAGCCACGATGAGACAGTAGAGTGAGAGCATGTGAGCAGCATGCAGCAAACTGTCAGTCTCGAAGAGGTGAGTTAGTGTGATGGAGGAGGCATCAGCCTCAGACCACTCACCCCATCAGGAGGCAGATTTCATTTCATATTTGACTTACTTTGTGTAGTTGAAGGAGTAGGAGCTGTAGTTGGGGTGACCTTGATCTCAGTGGTGGAAATGGCAAGAGAAGTGGTTCTCTGGGTGGGAGTTGGCGATGTCGAGATGCTAGGTGTCGAACTGGATCCCGGGCTGCTGTAAGTGGAAGTGGACAGTGAGGAGGTACTGGGTGTCGAGCTGGATCCCGGGCTGCTGTCGGTGGAAGGGGGCAGTGTGGCGCTGGATGCCGGGCTGCTGTCGGTGGAAGGGGGCGGTGTGGCGCTGGATGCCGGGCTGCTGTCGGTGGAAGGGGGCGGTGTGGCGCTGGATGCCGGGCTGCTGTCGGTGGACGGGGGCGGTGTGGCGCTGGATGCCGGGCTGCTGTCGGTGGACGGGGGCGGTGTGGCGCTGGATCCCGGGCTGCTGCTCGTGGACGGGGACTGTGTCGCGCTGGATCCCGGGTTGCTTGTGGACGGGGACGGTGTGGCGCTGGATGCCGGGCTGCTGTCGGTGGACGGGGACGGTGTGGCGCTGGAACCCGGGCTGCTGTCGGTGGAAGGGGGCGGTGTGGCGCTGGATCCCGGGCTGCTGCTTGTGGACGGGGACGGTGTGGCGCTGGATGCCGGGCTGCTGTCGGTGGACGGGGGCGGTGTGGCGCTGGATGCCGGGCTGCTGCTTGTGGACGGGGATGGTGTGGCGCTGGATGCCGGGCTGCTGTCGGTTGACGGGGACGGTGTGGCGCTGGATGCCGGGCTGCTGTCGGTGGACGGGGACGGTGTGGCACTGGATCCCGGGCTGCTGCTCGTGGACGGGGACGGTGTGGCGCTGGATCCCGGGCTGCTGTCGGTGGATGGGGACGGTGTGGCGCTGGATGCCGGGCTGCTGTCGGTGGACGGGGACTGTGTCGCGCTGGATCCCGGGTTGCTTGTGGACGGGGACGGTGTCGCGCTGGATCCCGGGCTGCTATTTGTGGAAGTGGACTGTGTTGAGCTGAATTTCAGGTTGCTGTTTGTGGAAGGGGGCAGTGGGGAGATGCTGGGTGTCGAGTTGTATCTTGTGCTGCTGCTTATGTTAGCCTGTGATTTGG
Source organism: Sorex palustris (assembly GCA_028565675.1). Lineage (NCBI taxonomy): Eukaryota > Metazoa > Chordata > Mammalia > Eulipotyphla > Soricidae > Sorex > Sorex palustris. Next base: position 15,155,414 of record JAOXYA010000020.1, read on the forward strand.
AGTGCTGGACTGTGGAACCGGTGTTGCTGCTCTTACTATATTTGCCTTCGGTAGATTTGTCTCTCCTGTCTGATGACACAGTTGTCTTGCCCGGAAGCCCCCATGCCTTTTCCAGGCCATCAGCAGCTATCGGGGTCCTGGAAGCTGTAAAGAGTTCGGGGAAATCAGAAGCCTCTTAACTCGGGCATGTTAACAGACACATTGGAAGATCTGATTCATATTCAGATCTGGCTTTGACTGGGGCTAGGTGACATTTCTTGGAGTCCTTCCCTCTCCCTTCAGACCTTGGGGATTCAGACGGAACTCCTCCCCAGCACCTCTGCGGCCCCTATCTAGAGGAATTTTGTGAGGTCCCAGAAACCAAACCCCTGGGACCTGCCAACTCCCCCTGCCGCCTGTCTCCTGCGGCTTTCTGCTCTGCGGTCCCTGCTCCCCAGACCCTCGCCTGTGGCACTGCTGTGTCCCCGCTCCCAGCTTCCGTCAGCCTTGACGTGCTTCCCAGGGATCCATCCTCCTGTGCCCTGACAGAGTCAGTCTTTGCTGAGATCTGTCAGAGGGAGGAAATTTGCTTTCTGGATTGGCCCTGCCACCCTCTGGGTTCCCCTCTTCACTCTGGAAAGAGCCCCGGAAGCTGCAATACAGTCTAGAATGGGGTGTCAGGGTCTCATCCGCATGGTGGAGCACTTGGGGTTGGGGTGGGGCCGGGGTGAGGTCCTGGTGGCTTTGGAAGCTTGGCAAGATCAAAACGGCTGGAGGTGACTCAGGAGGCCCCTGCCCAGTTCTGCAGAGGCCCTTTGGGGTGACAAGTGGCTGAAACATTTGAACATGCCCCCTGTAGGACTGTGGCAGGACTCGCTTCCAGTCCTAGGTGCTTGAGAAGGATGGGGAGTGGGGGGAGAGGACAAGGGGAGTAGGGGAGCCCAGGGAAGAGGGAAGCTGGAGCCCGAACCCCACATGGAGAGGTTCGCCTGTTCCCCAGCCGGAAAGCTCAGCTGCACACACAATGGCGGATGGGGGTGCCTCTCTGGCCAGTGCCGAGACGATGCCCGAACTGAACGCAGAGCTCTCAGCATCCTTCAAACATCCAGCCAGAGGGCCAGAGCAATAGTCCAGTGGGGAAGGCGCTTGCCTTGAACACAGCCGACCCATATTCAATCCCTGTCATCCCACAGGGTCCCCTGAGCCCCACCAGAAATAACCCCTGAGCACCACTGGCTGGGACCACCCCCAAAAATGTTCCAGGTTGGAGGTCCAGAGAGATAATATGGTGGGCAGGGGATTTGCCTGCATGAAGCTGACATGGGCTCAATTTCTGGCTCTGTATATGCCCACCCAACCACAGCCCCACTAGGAGCATAGAGCTGGGAGTCAGCCCGGAGCACAGCTGGGTGTGACCCCCAAGCAAAGCCAAAATCCAATGAAGCAAAAACAATCTCCATGTTGACAGCCTCAGCTGGGTCTGTTTCAGGATGTGCCTTATTTGCAAATAGACCTACGCAGACACAGAACCAGACTGTTAGGGTGAGATCATCTGGTCAGTGTCTAAAACCGCTAATGACCCACTGTCCACGAGCCCTGCTGTCACTGTCCCCTGAGCAGTGAGCAGAAAATTGTCATTAATGGCTGCCGGGTCTCCCCCCAAAACGAAAGTGGAAGAATTTGGACATAGCGACCCACACAGAGGGACAAGGGGTGACCACGAAGACAACGTAATGCATCTACGCACCGAGAAAATGAAGATTCCATCCCGGACCAGAGCCCAAGGCTTGCCAGGGACAGTCTACCCTAACACCTGCAGAAAACTCCCGTGTATTTCTGGGGTGGTGGCTTCACAGTCCAGGGAGTAACCATACTGTCCTTTCCTGATGGTGCTGGGTGGCAGGGCTTAAGGACAGAGAAGTTCCTGGGGACTGCCAGGAAGACTTCCTGGAGGAGCTGAACCTTCCAGATGGGGGCAGGGTCTGGGCCTGAGCCTCCAGATCTTTATCTGTTCCTGCTGTGGGAGTGGGTAAGAGGCTGCACCCATGGGGGTCCTGCTGGGCCAGAGGGAGAGCACCGAGTGAGCTCTGCAGAAAAACAGCTTGACCAGGGAATAGGTGAGAATAGTCCCAGTTACCAGTGACAATTACTGGGAAAAGCTTCCTGGAACCGTGGCAGGAGAAATGTGGGGGTGGAGAGGGTGTCACTGCTCTACTCCTGGTGGTCAAGGGCACGGCAGCCAGCTGAGTCTCCACAGGCAGCTTGGGACAGCTGTTGCTGAGAGGAGCTGGGAGGGTCGATCATGGCAAGGACGAGAGGAAGCAGGAGGAATGGCCAGAGAGCGAGGAAGCTGGGAGGATCTTCCCCCTCCCAAGGCCTATCACAGCCCCTAACGGATCAGACTGCAAACTCGAGTTACTTGGAGGTATTCCCATGGCTAAGAAGCCAGGCCCGCTGGGATCAGAGAGATAGGACAGTGGGGAGAGCTCATGCCTTAAACATGGCTGACTCAGTTTCAATCCCTTGGCACCCCACAGGGTCCCCTGAGCACAGAGTCCTAAATACCACTGGGTGTGGCCCAAAAAGCAGAAGGAAGAGAACGAAGGAAAGGAGGAGGAGAAGGAAGAGGAGGAGAAGGAAATGAGGAAGGAGGAGGAGGAGGAGGAGGAGGAGAAGGAGAAGGAGAAGGAGGAGAAGAAGAAGAGAAGGAGGAGGAGGAGGAGGAGGAGGAAGAAGGAGGAGGATAGGGAGGACGAGAGAGGGGGAGGAGGAGAGGAGAGACAGAAGGAGAAGGAGGAGGAGGAGGAGGGAGGTGGAGAGGGAGAAGGGGAGAGGAGGGAGGGGAGGAGGCAGCAGCTGCTCCTGTGCTGAGGCTTCTCATCCTGGCTCCTGAGGGGGTCATGATGCCTCCCATATCCCAGATCAAATTTGCTCAATGTCCCTCTTCCTGTTTCCCCTGGAGATGAATCAACAGTCCAGGGCCCCCAGTCGAAGCCCCCTTCTCACTGTCCCCACTGCGATGGCCTCCCGAGGGCCTGGGCGTCCAGGGCTGATGTCTAGAAGCTTCTGTCTCATTCCCTTCCTCTTCCCTCTTCCAGGGATCCCAGAACAATTGGGGTTCAAGAAAACTCGGAGGCCTCACCCTCAAGCCTTTGGGGCCACCTGTGGGCCAAGGGTGGGCAGCACAGCCAACTCACAGGAAGTTAGAATCTGGGGCTGCTGGACCCCCAACTGTGTTTTCGAGAGTCCGTGGCCTCGGGGGGTCTGGGTGGGGGTGAGAGAGGCAGGAGGGAGTGGGAGAGTTTAGGAGTGAGTTGGAGGCACTGGGGTAGAGAGGCAAAAGAGACCCCAACAGTGGCTATGGGGGGCCAGGGGCCCACAGAGCTCTCAGTCCTGTCCTAGAATGAGCAGAGTGTGGAGGGAGATGCCTGAACCTCACAGGGAAGGAGATGGGGGTGAAGACGAAGCCACAGCCCAGGGGATCACCCGTCCCTTCAGGAAGCAGATCCGACCCGAACACTCACCCCACTCCATGGCTACGGCGGGGGGCAGGATCTGGATGAGCAGAACTAGCAGGCAGAGGTGGCTTCCCGGGGGCCTTGCCATGAGTGCAGAGAGGACAGCCCCTTCTGCACCTCAGAGCAGATGCCAGTGGCTGCTCTGATGCGGAACCTGCATATATAGGGGCCCTGGCGCCCTTTGCCCCTTCCGAGGTGCCCGGTGAGCGTGGAGCCGGCCCCTTTCTGTGCAGCACCCCGGGGAACGCCCTTCCAAGATGTAATGTCATGGGTGGAGGCAGCTGGGATACCCCAGAGAAGAGGGCACCCCACCCCCAGGAAACCCACCTCTCAGCCTGGGCTCCCCCAGTGGTTTCGTGACCGAGTGCCCCAGACACAGGGGACCTCACGGGTGTCCAGGGCCAGTGGGGGCAGCAGAGGCAAGTGCTTCCGAGGGGCACCCCGGAGATCTCCTGCAGACTGGCCTTGCTGGGAAGGGAGGGCTCCTTCGAGGGGAATTCCTAGGGGGTGAGCAGCCTTGGGGCGGGAGTGGTGAGGGGTGAGGGGGCTTCCAGCCAGGGGTGTCAATGGACCCGCCTGGAGTGTTGGTCCCTGCTGCTCTCTAAGCAGTCTTCCAGCTCTGTCTTCCAGACGCGGGTGAGGGTGAGGAGCCCAGCTCTGCCCACTCAGCGTCTGCCTCTGGGGGCCCCTGAATGGGGAGCTAGATGGGAGGGGCCACGCCATGCATCAGCCATGCACAACCCAGCCTGGGTCACGTGCGCCCCTCATGGGAGCCGGGAGCAGGTGGCCCTGAGTCACCTCCCTGGAGGCGGCTGGGGAACCCCGTGACTTCCAATGCTTTTCCTCTTGTGATAGGAGAGTCCCTGCTGCCCTCGCGCAGAGAGGAAGCCCCAGAAGTCGGGGTTCCTTCACAGCGCCCCAGAATCTGCTCCCAGCCACAGGGCTCTTGCCCGCACTGGCCGCTGGCCGGCTCCCAAGTTTTCAGCACCTCCTTCTCTGGTCTCCCACAGTCCACAGAGCATGACCTAGCTCTGGCCCCAGCCCTAGGGGCTCTGCCTGCCCTCTAGTCCCCTCTTGCCCCGCCAGCTCTCGCCATCTGTTATTCCCTTAAAGGTCACTGTGTCTTATAGGCTCCACCAGAAGCCTCAGACACCCCACCACACTTCCTGCATGTGGCCCCCACCTCCAGGCCACCCAGTTGTTTCCGGGATCTAAGGGTGACTTGACCCTCTGCCTTCCGGTTCCTGTGGCAGCAAAGTGCTCGCTTTCACCGTTGGCTGGAGCTGAGTCCCGTCCCGGGCAAAGCAGCACTGGGCTGGTCACAGAAGCCTGTGGGTTCCTGTCACTGGTTTTCGGGGGGTCACCTCCTTTCCCGGGCACTGTGACCCTTTCACTCACTATCTTCAGCACTGTACCCCACTGACGATGTCAGGGTCCCCTCACCTGACCCCACCCCACAGCCGGTCCTGACCCCCAGGCGGGTTCAGGTAAGCTCCGAGCACGTGTGAGTCTTGGCTTGGCCCTAACGTCCCCTAAGTGTGCCTTCCTGTGAGGGGACGGGACTGAGGGACTCCCCCCCCAGTCACCCTGCTGCCCTCTAGGCAGTCTGGGGGAAGAAATGGGGAGACAGGAGGGGGCCCAGTCAGTAGCCGGCACTGAAGGAGCATCACGACTCCACCAGGGACTGCGGGAAAATGATGCCCATAGGTGCACTGCTGTGGCCAGCGAGAATATAGACAGTGGGTACTGCCTACTGCCTTACCCATCACCAAGTCACCCTGCCCCTCAGCAGGTGGCCCTGCCCTGCCCTGCCTTGGGGACCCCCTCTCTCAGACTGACCAAAGAGCTCCCCTGTGCAGTCTGCTTGGGTCCAGCCAAGAAAAGGGTTCAGATGACCCCCAGGGTCCACACGGCCAGGCACCTGGTCTGGCTGGGAGGACACCCTAACGTCCCTGACACCTACCTCCCCAGAGAAAACTATGCCAACACAAACCCCCACTTTTCCCCAAGGCTGGGACCTGGGACACCACGTCTTCCCAAGGAGCCCAGCCCATGGGAGGTGTCCTCAGGATGTGGTGCTTGACCTGATGGTTTAGTGGCTGCAACTTGATACCACCACTGTTGTTGGCTCTATTTATGGCCTCCCTGGTACGGGCTCCAGCATGGCCATCTTGGCCATAGTCCAGCAGTGGCGTATGGGTTGTGGGAACAGATAATGATATCTAGGGATTCATGAGGGAATTGATGGGAGGAGCTTCTCGGTGCCTGGATGGTCAGTGGGCAGTGACCCCCTCCCTGGGGGCCAGTGGTAGGCAGGGGGGGGAAATGCCTGATCTGTACCACCCTGCCCTAGTTAGGGGGGCCTGGGCAGCAACCAAGGCCATGCCCAGGCTGGGGACCTGCAGTCTGGGGCACTCTGGAGCCCACCCACCGTGCCCCCAAAGCAGCCTGGTGAGCATCAGGGCACCCTCGTTCCTTTCCGAGTCACTCATATGCTTGTGTTCATCCTTCTCCATGGTGCGATCCTGGAGTGTGCAGCCTCCACTTCCCACCCTTTCCCACACACACAGTGTTTAATGGGTTTCAGTGTTGTAAAGGTGACCGGGGTTGTTAAGTTGTAAAAGCTGAATGTGGCTGCTATGGAAATGTGTACATGCACAAAGGCTATTCCTTTAATAGCAGCTGCCTAGGGCAGGATGGTCAGGCGCTGAGCCCCCACTGAGCTTCTTTAGGGAATGAACAGGGTAGACTGCCTGGACACAGGGTAGACTACTGGACTCAGTGCCCAGATGTCATTTTTTTCCAGGCTAAGTTTTCTTTCTTGTTGGCCCATGGTGCTGGGAGGTAGACGGGAATGGGCGTCTTCCCCGGAAAGTGAGGACGTGTGAGAATTCAAGCCTCAGGTTAAGATTGTGTCCACAGCTTTCTGTCCAGCTCCAGAGGAGGTCCCGACACAGGCGTTGCCAGGAGACTGGAGCCGGAATTACAAGCAGGCAGGCACTGACACTGCACACAGCCGACCTGGTTTTGATCCTGGCACCTCACACAGTTCCCCCTAGCCCTTCCAGGAGTGGCAGAGAGCCAAGAAGAAACCCTGGGCACAGTTGGGTGTGACACCCCTCAACCTGCCCAAAGAACCGTACACGTTGAAAAAAATTCCCTCCAGCTAAACTTTGCCCAAGCAGGTCCCGACTTTGCCTCTGAAAGGACCGAATACTGACCTCCAATCTGATTGGCGAAATCATCTGACTTAAGACCTACTTTCGGTTTTGATTTTCTTTAGTTTGTAGAATCCTGGACTGGAGGTAAATATGAGAGTCCAAAGGAGAGTTTCAGCCGAGAGCCTGGCTGTTTTGGCCAAGGCAGCAGGATGGAGTGACAGCGCAGTGGGTGAGGCCACGTCCAGCTCCAGTCCTGGCACCGCCCATGGTCCCCAGAGCCCCCCAGAGTGATCCCGGAGCATGGAGCCAGGCATCAGCCCTGATCACTCCCTGCCGGGCTTTGAGGACCATCTGGGGAGCTGGGGATCGAACCGGGCTTCTGCGAGTGCTGTGACCCTAAGGCACTTCTCTTTTTTCAATTTATTTGTTCATTTTGGTTTTTGTTTGGTTGGTTGGTTTGGGACCACTCCCGGCAGTGCTCAGGGGTTACTCCTGGTTCTGCACTCAGGGATCTCTCCTGCTCAGGGGACCACATGGCTGCTGGACATCAAACTCAGAGCAAGCGCCCTACCCACTGTACTGTTGTTGCTCAGCCCCCATTCATTTCTTTTAATCTAACTTTATTTAAACACCATGGTTTACAAAACTGTTCATAATATACTTGTTTCAGCATTCAACGTTCCAGGGCCCATCCCAGCACCAGTGTGACCTTCCCCCACTACTGTCCCCAGTTTCTCACTCCCCAAGTCTGCCCGCTTAGCAGGCACAAGATAATTTGTTTTACATTGTGTTGTGCACTGGTCAGTTAGGCAGCTTGAGGCGCTCAGACAAGGAATGCAAGAGAAATTATTTTTCACAGAGGATCACAGGACTCGCTCAGGTCTTGTGACCAAGAGCAGCCTTCTCAGCTTCTTTTTATTTTTGTCTTATTGTAAATATGGCCAATGAAATTCGGCAGAGTGTGAAGAATCAAAACAAGGCAAGGAAGGTACAGAATGAACATGTATCAAAGTGTACATTGTTTTGCCCTG
>JAOXYA010000020.1:15191514-15207908 GCA_028565675.1 Sorex palustris
GAAACAAATCCAGGCCCCGGACATGCTGAACTGCAGCCAGTTCAGAGACATAAATTAAGCCTGGGGTGGGGTGTGGGGGAGGGCAGTGAGAACAGCTTCAGTTCAAGGACTGCGTTGTTGTATTTAGTTTTTTTACACTCAGAACTTCAGCCACATCAATTTCCTTCCTGGGCAGTCTCCTTTCTTCCACACTCGTACAAGATACCATCTTTGAGATTTGGACTTTTTTATTTTTTGCATTTTGGGTCACACCCGGCGATGCACAGGGCTTATTCCTGGCTCTGCACTCAGGAATCACCCCTGGCAGTGCTCAGGGGACCACATGGGATGCTGGGAATCGAACCTGTGTTGGCCGCATGCAAGGCAAACGCCCTACCCGCTGTGCTATTGCTCCAGCCCCCAGATCTGGACTCTTTTTTAACGTCTCCAACTTCGCCAAGGAAGCCAGCCTGACTCTCCCTTTTCTCCCTGCCCTGCCCCCAGAAGACTGTGTAGATCCTGGAATGTGGACGTAGGTGAAAGAGTGAGCAGGACGAGGTACCACCAGGCGCCTGCCTCTGTGGGTCAGCATGAGGGACCCCCTGCACCCCGAGACGCCTCCTAGCATTCTGCTGGATTTCTCTTGCAGCAGCAATAATGGGAACAGCAGCAGTTTGATTCTGCCAAACAGTGATGCCCCCAGGACCAAAAGGTTTTTTAGGAATTGGCGCATGCCTGCCATGTCTGCAGTCCAAGGAACCATACCCAGCATGGCAAGAACGGGGTGGGGAGCGGGGGGGGACTCCAGCTGAATGTCAGGGCAAAAATACTGGTTACCTGAGATTTAAGGATTTGACCCTTAGGGCCAGGGAGGTGGCTCACGGCAGGCCCTCTCGCCTTGCATATGGGAGGCTTGTTGCAGTTCCCAGCACCTCAGAAATAAAAAGGTGACCAGAGGAGGAGCACAGGGGGATAAGTCACTTGCCTTGCACACAGCTGATCCAGTGTCCCCTGCTAACCCCAATTTGCTTACCAGCACATATGTGCTGTCCTGAGCTCTGCCAAGAGTGATCCCTGAGCACAGACAGAAGTAAACCCTGAGAACAGCTCAATGTGCACAGTCCCTCCTGCCACACTTCTCAAAACAGTGAGGAACTTGACCTTTTCATTTCACCAAGAACAGCAGAGCCGCTTGGGTAAGGAAAAGAGTGCATAGTATTTCACATTGTTCCCACAGGATCACAACGTTCTCGGGCCAGGCCAGTGGGTACTGATGAGTAACTGCCCTGGTCCTCCCTCCTGCTCTTTCTTTAGGTCAGGCCCTTCTCACTGCTCTGCCTGATCCCCGTGTCTGTCTCCCCAAGTGTGAACTCCTCGAGGAGCAGAGACCCCATTTTTTTTGGTTGGCTTTTTTTGAGTCACACCCAGCCATGCACAGGGATTACTCCTGGCTCTGCACTCAGGAATCACTCCTGGCAGTGCTCAGGGGACCATATGGGATGCTAGAAGTCAAACCCGGGTCGGCCACGTGCAAGGCAAACACCCTACACACTGTGCTATCGCTCCAGCTCCAATGGAGCCCCATTTTCTTGCATCCCCAGGTCTCAGTGCTGAACCCAGAGCCTGACTCCTGATACATCCGTGCTCCCTCCTGGCTCACGGACTGACTCTCACAGCATGGACTGATCCACTCATTTCCTCTGGTTTCTCCTGCCGGGTTCTCTCTGCTGTGTTTGACGCTTTCCGTTGACGGAGGAGCAGTGAGGTGCCCTGGCGTTTAACAGGCTCTGCTTCCCGTTGGCTTCCCTAGGAATCACCCTTCGGTCATTGTGCAGCCCGGGAAGAGACCACTACCTGTGGAATCGCCCGACACGCAAAGGAAGCGGAGGATACACCGATGCGACTATGAGGGATGCAACAAAGTGTACACGAAAAGTTCTCACTTGAAAGCACACAGAAGGACACACACAGGTAATGGCACGTTCCCGACTCCTTCCAGCTTCCTGTCCCAGAAGTGGTGCTAAGCAGCTGAGGAGAGGGCTCAGCAGACCCACCACACACTTTGCATGCATGAGGCCCTGGGTTCCATCCCTGGTACCATGTCATTCACCCCAGCACCATCCGGAGCGATCCCCATGAATGCTGAGCTGGAAGTAGCTCCTGGGAACCGCCAGGTGTGGCTCAAAAACTAAGTGAGGTTGTTCGTGTATTTTTCTAATAAGTTATATTCGAGGTTTGTCCTCCCCCATCTCTACTCACACTCAATCATTTGTAATTATGCCCGCGAGGGTGTGAGAGCTAGCATAGCAGAGACCCTGGCCCTGGATGGATGACCTCAGAATGCAGGCTAAGAGTCATTCTATCTTACCACCACCCAGAGAGGGGGAAATTGTTGGAATTGATCAGGTTTAGGTGGCAGAGAGGGATTGAGGTAACACTGGACTGCACAGACCCAGTAGCTTCTGGCTGGTCACATTGCTGCAGAGAGAGGCTGTACTTTAGGGCGGCTCCCAGTGGCCAGGGCCAAGCTCTTTGTTTTGTTTTTGTTTGGGGGTCAGACCCAGTGGCACTCAGGGGTTGCTCTTGGCTCTGCACGCAGGAATCAATTCCTGGCAGGCACAGGAATTGAACCTGGGCTGGCTGTGGGCAAGGCAGGTGCCCTACTCACTGTACTATTTCTCTAGCCCCAGAGCCAAATCTGTTCTTAGGAGCACCCTAGGGCACTAAGGGGAATGTCTTCATCCTGCAACCTGAGGTCAGTAAAATACTATTTGGAAAAAAATAAGACCAGGGGAAAAATGCTTTTTTGCATTTGTATTTAGTACAGCAAAGCCTGTGATTACAGATTCCAAATATCTCACTGGAATTGGACTTTTTTTTGGAAAAGCGGCTATGTACCCTTGTTTGTGGAGACGGTACATCTGGCAGGCACAGGAGACCGTGTGGGGTGCCAAGGATTGCACCTGGGTCAGCCTTGTGCAAGAGACGCTGCCTATCCACTGTAATGTGCTCCAGCACAGTACGGTGGATAGAAAGGTTGGTTAAAGGGGCATTGACTGGTTTGCCATGATTAGGCATTAAAGCAGGTGAAACAGCCGTGGTTGTCCCATGGAAAACACCTTCTTACTACCCGTCCCTGTCCCTCCCACCCTCTTCTCTTACCTGGCCATTACTGGGTGCCCACTGGGAGTGATGTGGGAGCTGGGCTTCTGAAAAGATGGCGAGGAATTGCTCTGGTTAGGGTGCTCCTGAGTAAAAGGCCGATACCTCAGCCTGCTTGCAGTTTGTGGACCCAAAGATCAGACATTGACATACTGATAGATATTTCAGCAGAGAACTTCCTGTTTTTAGACAACTACTGCTTAGAATAAGAAAACCTCACAGACTTCTATTTGCACTCATCATCGCGTTACTAGTTTTCGCTGCATGGAAGTAAGCAACTGAGTTACTGAGTTGAAGATGGAGGTTATTCAAATCAGGGTGACCAAGGGCTTTGCAAACTTTCTAACCAGGCTACTGAGGGCAAAACAAATTTAGCTAGCTCCTTGGCGTGGGTTTCAGTGGTTGCATGCCTTTGGAACTTTCTGGTTCTTTTGTTTTGGGGGTAATACCTGGCAGTGCTCGGGGAATCATCTGGTGCCTTGGTTCGAACCTGGGCCTCTTGTATGCAAAACTGCTTTAAAGAACTCTTAAAAGCCTTCCTGTGTTTCAAGAGTTATTGACTTATAAAAATGAATTCACTTTTTCTTGCTAGCTTTGGTGTAAGTGCTATTATTGAGGGGTGATGGAATGAAAATGTCTTGGAAATAACATTTTCAGTAAAAACATGAGCAGTGGGGAGGGTTTAGATGTTTCCAAGGATGTAGGAGCCCCTGGCATGGGCCTCCCAGACACCTCCAGATTGAGGCTCCCTCACCATCTCTCCTGCAAAAGAGGTTTTGCCTCAAAATCCTTAACTGTCTTTATTACTGCTAGCCATTTGCTCTCCAGAAGAAATAACTCTCTCCGTTTCTCACCTTCTGTCACAGGAGAAAAACCGTACAAGTGTACATGGGAAGGTTGCACGTGGAAGTTTGCTCGGTCCGATGAACTGACAAGACATTTCCGGAAACACACTGGTATCAAACCTTTCCAGTGTCCAGACTGTGACCGTAGCTTCTCTCGCTCCGACCACCTTGCCCTGCACAGGAAGCGCCACATGCTGGTGTGAAGACCCCCCTCATCGTCTCCCGTGCCCACCTTCTCGGGGCTGCCACGTGCCCGGCTCGCTCACTGTCTTCCTTCCCATTCTCGAACGCATTTTTTACATGTACATTTTCCTTTGATTCAGCTGGCCTGAATCTCTGAATTTCTATCATCAAACCTCCACATGGTCAGTAGTAGAGCTTTTCTCGTCCTCCCTCTCCTTACCACGGGTCAGACCTAAAGAATGTGAACACTTTTTTTTTCTTTTTTTCCGGGGATGCTAAGCAAACCCTTCTTAGAGATACATTTAATGTAATGAGAACAAGGGAACATGTCAGCTCACATTATCCATTGTCAGTTTCTCCGTGTATTCCTTGAAATAACATCAAAAAGTAAATGTATTAGAAATACAGTATCCAGCCTGCTAGTCCTTGCCAGAGACACACATACCTCCAAGCCCTGGGATCATGTTTTGTGCTCACGACAGTTAGAAGTGGGGCCACCCCTTTCCCAGCCTTGCTTTGTGACCTTTGTGACCATCAATTTAAGGGACAGAGGCTGTCCCAGGAGGAAGAGCAAAGGGGGCTTTGAGCAGAGGAGGAATCAGCCTCTGTTCCCGTTGGTCCCAGGCCTGGGTTTTTGTGGGAGCATCGTTGGGACTGTGTGGTGCATTCCCTGGGCTTTTGTGTCTGCATGGTCAGCTTTGCAGAATGTCATGGCCAAGCCAAATCCACGCACCCGTTCCCATTCCTAGGGTAACCTTCACGTGGACGGTCAAGTATTGATAGTAGGGATGTCACAAAAATACCCACCCAGTAATAGTTAAAAAGAAAGAAAAATCTTTGGGGTGACAATATGGATGGCCTTTTTTTTTTACCTAAACTACTTATATACAGGGTTTTGTTTTTTTGTTTTGTTCTTTGGCAAACCAGGAAGCTCTGGTTGTTGTATTCTGTCATATCGATGACACAACTTTTAGACAAACACTCGTCCCCATGAGCTCCAAGGTGCCAAGTTGGCTCTCATCCGTGTTCATGCACACACATGACCACCTTCCCATGCTTTAGTCAATGCGTCCAGTGGAAGGCCCAAGTGACACTGTCTGTAAATATAGCTAGTTTTTGAAGCACACCAACTTTATTGGGGGCGGGGGGGACCAATTTCCGCAAAATAGAGGAAAACCATAATTCAGGGATTCCTAACGTAGCTCAAAATGCCCCATTTGCTATTGGAGCTTGTCATCTCCTCACTATCAAGTTTCCTGTCTGAAGAACAAACTAAAAATGACTCCTGTTCATGTTGAAAATAGAGAGCACCGTTATTGGGAGGAAGTTTTTCAAAAGCAGGCTTTTGATCACCATAGTCTAAATCCCCGTGAGATATACTCCACACACATAAAAGCCGTTGGTGTCAGATTTGAAGAAAGTGGGCCACGGTGGTCAAACATGGGTCCGTAGAACCAAATGCACCTTCATCATCCCTCGATAAAGGATGGAGAAAGGAGAGTGGAATCCTGAAGATTCATCCCAGCAGCAAATCAGGATCCCACCCAGTCTTACCTGGGAGGAATACATTGCTTTATTGTTTATAAAAACACCGGTGCATGAGTTACTTGGGAGGCCTGCAAATCGTGTGGGGAGCTGACTTGGATGGCGCCATGCTCATAAAAGGAGTTGTCGGGACTTCACCTGTGACCAACCCTCTGAACCAACAGAGGGAAGGTAGCTGAGACATGCAAAGTGATGTGTTACCTTGGCACTTGGTTTGGTTTGATTTGTAAGCACTGCAAAATTTGTATAGAAGATTAAAACATACTAATTGGGCTTTATTTTTTCTTCATCTTTTGCAACTAGAACATGACTTGAGGGATAAAAATGGCTCTTGGAAAAGTGGATACTGGTCTGTCTTATAAATGTTTAGTCACATTCCTGCCAGGGCATTTATTTCTTGAAATAGTCCCTCCATAACACACTGAAGAATTCAGTTGGAAAGCAAGGAATGTTTGTGTTGATAGAGCTTAACCCGTTTATGTGTTTCCAACCCAGAGAAAAGGTGAAAAAGGTGGGGGAGAGGGAGGGGACAAGAAAGGGTAGAGTTGATCTTTAAATAGTTAGCTTGGAGTTTTGAGTCCAATTAATAGAAAACTCAATGGGTTTCTCATGAAATTTGATGTGTCTGCTATGGCATATGAAATTTTTGTTCAAAGGAGGAAGCAGATTCCTGCAGAGGCTGTATCATGTGGCTTAGATGACATTGCTTAGATTCTGTTAGCAGTTCATTAACAAAGATCCATTATAACTCTGAAAGGAAATCTGCAGAGGCCATTCTCTATTCTCATGCTGGTTTGTGTACTTTAGTTACCAATTGGCTCTTATCCAAATGTCTTTATACATATAAATATATATATATATATTTGTATTTACTATGATAGTTGAGAAATTTAGTCTCTTAGTCCTTTTTAGCTGTTAATGTGGAAGACCTCAAATACAAGATGCCCTTAAAATGTGTGGTTTTAATGATGTGCCATGTTACTATCAATGGTGATTTTTCTCATTGCAATATTTTGAATCGATAAGAATGTTTTATACACATGAAGTTATAGTGTTGTACAAATTCTGTTTTAAGAGAATTTCTTCTACGGTGATCCAGGTGTCATCTTGGGAAAGAAGTCAGAAAAATTAAATCTGAAATCCATCCTGTCTTAGAGTTCTAAATGTGAATCTCTACCATAAATGGGCATTAACATTCTAAATCACTTCGTTTTGAGAATGTCTTAGCAGCATAGTGATGTTCAACTAAGGAAATGCTAAATACTCAGATGTTTTAAGGACCTTGGAACAGATTTACAGGGGAACTATCTATGTATGTATATTCTATTTTATTAAGCGCCCGTCTGCACTATCAGTGTTGCACTAATGTGGAATTTGAAAGACCATATTGCAGATACTGTATACCTGCACATTCTGCCTGGCTAGATTGTTTTAAAGACAGTCTCAGAGATCTAAGGTTTAAAATCATCTGCTTTGGAAATACAGTCTTGAAGGAACTGCTGTCATACATGAAATGGCTCAGAGTTGTCTTTATTCTCTTCTTGGTCAAGGTTAACAATTTCTAAACGATTGCAAATTCACTTAAGAAATAATACATTTACAAAGTTATTTTACATGTATTAAATGAGGGCTATGACAATATTATGTTTTACAAATACTAGCACTTTTTGTTTGTTTTTTGCTGTTACGTACTTAGTCTTAGAGGGTCTAAATAATCTTTCTGCTTAGCATCTCTTAAGCCATGCCTACAAGTATAGCAGTGTTATTACATTTATATTACTTTAATACTTGTATGAACTATGTGTAATTTTTTAATAAAGTGTAACATATTTTATAAGCTAATAAGACTGAATGGGTAAAGGTTTTTAGCATGCATTAGCATACTTGCAAATACTGAAACATTTTGATAATCTTTCTTACTAAAGATGTGAATGTTTAACGTAACTTCTCCGTTTCTACTCTGTATTCCAATGGGAATTCAGTAATGACATTTTGTCGTGTTAAACTGTGAACATAAATTTGTACTGTACAGTCCTCATATACTATATACAGTATGCAATATACGTATTTATATACTTGTTAATAAAACTATCAGAATATTTTTTTAAAAAAGACCATAGAGTCAAAAGTAAGCTCTGAGAGGCTGGAGCAATAGTTCAGAGGGTAGGGCATTTGCCTTGCATATGGCCAAGTCAGGTTCCATTCCGGCATCCCATATGGTCCCCCAAGCACCACCAGGAGTGATACATGAGTGCAGAGCCAGGAGTAACCCTGAGTATCACTAAGTATAGTCCAAAAACAGAAAAGAAAATAAAAAGAAGAAGCCCTGAACATCACTGGGTGTTATCGAAACACTATACAAAGGGAAAGACACGCGAGAAACACACAGACACACCACATGCACACACACACACACACACACAAACACACTGAATAAGACAAGAGAGGTAGCTCAGTGGTAGAGCACATACTTCACATGTGTGAAGACAGAATTTGATCCCCTGCAGGGAGAGAGCCAGAGACACAGAGACAGAGAGACAAAGAGAGACAGAGAGAGATACAGAGAGAAAGAGGGAAAGGAAGTCAAAGAGATAGTCTGAGACTTGTTATTGGCAATGTGACAATCCCTCCCTGGAAGCAATCACATTGTCACGTTCTTCTGGCTTTGACTGGACCAAGCCTGACTAGAATCTCTGAACTATACGGCCCCTGCACTGCGTGATCCCCTGCAAACCATCAGGAATGACCCCTGAGCACCAGGCAGGAGTCATCCCTGAATACCAGAAAGCGTGTCTCAGAAACAAACAAAAGCTACAGCTAAATATTCCATTTCAACACGAGTCTCCACCTTCCGAGTCACCGGGCTTGGGCTGTGCTTCCACCAAGGACAGCCTTCCCAGCGGTTCCTAGTGATGCTCCTCATTCCATCAGCG
The DNA here is from genome assembly GCA_028565675.1 of Sorex palustris. Taxonomy (NCBI): domain Eukaryota; kingdom Metazoa; phylum Chordata; class Mammalia; order Eulipotyphla; family Soricidae; genus Sorex; species Sorex palustris. Next base: position 15,200,162 of record JAOXYA010000020.1, read on the forward strand.
TGTCACCAGAAGCCACCTCAGCGGCGCTGGTTCCAGCCTGCACCCCACAAGGCCTCCTGCAGTCTCTACCCAGACCCAGTTCCAAAGCTGCTCCCACTTTGTCAGGTTATTTGTTCCAGCTGCAGCTCAACTTCTCCGGAGGAAAATCTGTCTCCTTCTGGGTTCTCCAGGAAAACAGAAAGAAATAGAAGATGGTAATGAGTTGGTGTCAGAGTGAGGGTGGGGGGGAACGGAGGGAGGGAGGGGGAGAGGGAGAGGGAGAAAGAGAGAGGGAGGAAAGCAGGGGGAGAGAGAGAGAAGGAGGGAGAGGGAAAGGGAGGAAGAGAGAGGGAGAGGGAGAAAAGGAGAGGGAGGGAGGGAGAAAGAAAGGAAGGAAGGAAGGGAGGGAGGGAGGGAGGGAGGGTGGGAGGGAGATAGAGTGGGAGAGGGAGAGGGAGAGAGGGAGGAAAAGAGACAGAGACAGGACTAATGGAGGCACTGACAGATGATAGAGTCATACCCACAGGACACAGATGACAGAGGGGCAGACCTTAGATCACAGCATCAGAGAGAATGATAGAAAGATAGACAGAGACAGAGAGACTTGGCTAAAGAGACATATTTGAAGGAATTGGCCCACACAGTTCCGGAGGCTTCAAACAACCCTAATCTTCAGGAGGTAAATTGAAGACCCAGGAGAGGAAATTATAAGTTAGGGTCCAAATCTGAAGGCAAATCAGCCACTGCCCCCAGCCCAGACAGTCGGACAGAGGGCAAGAATCCTTCCTTGACCTTTTAGATTTTTCAGTTCACTAACTTCCATGAGGCCCTGTGACACTGGTGGCGTGGGGAGGTGGGGGTGAGTGAATTCCTTCTGATTTCAGAGAATCTTGTTCAGAAACCTCCTCCAGGCATGCCCAGAAGTATGATTGACCAACTCTCTGGACACCTCAAGGTCCATCAAAATGACCCTTAAATTAACTTTGGTTCTCTCCTGACCTCTCATCTGTTCAGCTTCCTCCATTACCCCAGCTTTGCCTTGTAACCAGCCTTGTTAAAGACGTTGCTTTAATCGCCCTGAAATTACTGCAGCTATTGATGAGTGCAAATGACTTAACAGTTACTTGCACATGAGCCCTAGTTGCATTTAATCTGTTCTTTTCTTCACCAAATTTACTGTGGTAAAATAGCACGTACATTTTCCAATTATAACGATCTTAAAATGTAGAGTTAGGGGCTGAAGAGATAATACAAATGGATAGGGCATTTGCTTTGCACCTGGTCAACCTGGGTTCGATCCCCAGCACCACATATGGTCCGTGGAATCCTGCCAGGAGTGATCCGTGAGTGCTGCTCCATATGGCCCAAGAAACAAAATAAGATAAGAGTTTATAGTGTAAAGGATTCACTGGCCTCATCTTGCTGAGTCATCACCACTGTCTAGTCTCAGAACTTTTTCTGCACCCCTAACTAATACCCCTAACCAGTCAATCTAAGGAAAGATGGCAAGTGAAAGGGCAGAATCTGGGCCAGAGAGATAATACAGTCAGTAGGGCACTTGTCTTGCAAGTGGCCAACCAAGGTTTGATCCCAGGCACCCTACAATGGTTTCCTGAGTACTTCCAGGAGTGATCACTGCACGCTGAAGCTTGAGGAGCACTGGCATGCCTCCCCACCCCCAGTAAAAGGAAAGGAAAAGAAGAGAAAAAAAAAGGGAAGAAAGGGAAGGAGAAGGGAGGGGGGAGGGGAGAGGAGAGAGTGGAGGGAAAGAAAAGGAAAAGAAAGGAAAGGAAAGAAAGGAAAAGGAAGAGAAGAGAAAAGAAAAGTAAGGAAAGGAAAGCAAAAGAAAAGAAAAGAAAAGAAAAGAAAAGAAAAGAAAAGAAAAGAAAAGAAAAGAAAAGCAGTCTATTGTGCCATGTGAACATTCTGGGCTCTGCTCTTCATGGCCGCACCAGGACAGGAAGCCAGCATCTGTGATCCATCTGCCCCAGACATTCGGCTCCGTTATTCTTTCTTTCCATGGAAGGTTGAAGCAGCCCAACACCAGCTGGCAGGGCCCGGGGCAGACAACTGGCAGCCTGGGGAGGGCACGCCCACCCCCTGCAGCTGGAGACCTCCCTTCTCTGAAAGTGACCTGGCAGGGCCAAGGGTGGGGGGCACCCTGTCCTCCAGCACATGCACTTTGGGGTCTGGATTGGAGGCTGGGAGGAGCCAGTCACCTACGGGCAGCCAAGTCCATTATTCCTGACCACTGCGCTCCAGAAAGAAACCAAATTTAGAGGGCATGGAGGAGGGCTGCCTCTTCCATCCCCCAGCCTCTGCAGAAGGTGACATGTGTCCACCTGCGGCACCACTCCATTCTGAGACAGCCAGGCCGGTTGAAAGGACATTCTTTCAAAGGGAACTTAGCAGAGCTGGAGTTTCCCGACCTCAGTCAAGTGGGTTAGAGCTTTGGGGACACGGGTGCCTGGAGACACCATCCAGGGTCAGCCCGTACCCTGACTTCATGGGACAGCTTCACATGGTCTAAGGAATGTAGAGAACAAGGCCACCATTTTAATGTTCTTCTCAGTTCCTTTGTTTTCTGCATCATCTACCAATGCCTCGTTTTCATAAATAAGCCAACACAGATTAAGTCGCCTGTATGTTGAGTCCTTTATTTCTCTCTGTTCCTATTTTTTTTCTGTTCCTATTTCTTTAGGGTGCTGAGCTCACACTCCGTGGGCACCCTCGAGGAGGGTCACAGTGTTTTCCTGCTTCTGTTTCAAACTATGGCCCACGTCCTCTTTATAATTGTATTCCGTGATGACTCGCTGTGATTTAATCATATACACAAGCACTTCAGTTGTCCTCTAAACAAAGCCATGTGAGGATAAAAGGCAGACTCCAGGCCTGCTGGGGCCACAAATGCCGCGGTATTTTTCTCGTTTAGAAGTTTCTGGAGTTGTAACGGAACACAGCAGAATCTGGTTAGAGATCCACAGTGATTCCTCATTAAATAATAGCGGTTGTGTTTTGATGAGGCCTGTCTGCCTAGAAGGATCCCGCCCTCCCTCCTAAGGCCTTAGATGTTTGCATGAGAAAGAGAGTGAGGCCAGAGAGACAGTGGCAGGAAGGGTGCTGATCTTGCTTGCCTTCAACCCAGGCTTGGCCCTGAGCACCACACAGGGTCCCCCAGCATCACTCAGGGGTGATTCCTGGGTGCAGAGCTAGGAGTAAGCCTGAGCACTGTCAGGTGTGGCCCAAACTAAGCTTCCCCCTCCAAAAAGAAAAAAAAATCCCAAAAAACAAAAGCCATGACGTAGGGACCCCGGAGGTAGCTAAGTGACAATGGCCAGGCCCTTTAGTAGTAAGGCCCTGGGTCTGTTCCCAACACCCCAAAAACAAAAACCCGAAGGTCCTAGGGACAGTGATGGGATATTGAGACATTGGAAGAGCAGGATTGTTTCTCTAGATTAATACAACTTTCAACCACATTACACAATAAAATTAATTCCTAGGAGGCAAGGCCACCAGGTTTTAATGAATATGTATGAATCTACCTGTAAAAATGAATGTTATCCTAAACAAAGAGCTGTAACAGGGATCGGGCCAGGTAACAGGGGACATCAGTGGTGTCGAGGTAAGGTACACGTAGACATCTAAACACCAGAACTAAAAGAACCATAAGCATGAAATGCAAATTACAGCCATCAAACTTGAAAATGTGCCTGTCCCTTATCAGAGTCGGGGCGGGTGACCTTCCCCTAACCCCCATACTTCCAGAAGCCCGGGAAGCCACACCCACATTCACCACTGCTACCATGTAAGCTCACTGCCCAGTTAAATATTTTGGATTTTCTGGAGCAAATCTCCACGACTCCAAACTCTACAATACTCACACCCCAATAGGAGACTCCAGATTGGATGGTAAGGTAACCCAGAAAACAGCTAAGCTCAGTGAACAAAAGCATTAATGCAGAAGGCTCAACTAGCAACAACAACTTACTAAACCCTCAGACAAGGACTTCATGTTCCCAGGGTGAGATATAACAATTTTCACAAATTTTCTTTTACTGAAGCTTTTTTTGATCATGCCATTTAGTGGTACCAAGTAGTATAAATTAAATTAGTTTGGGGGCAGGTTTCAGAGGTGGTTGGGAAAATGAGGACAGTGGTGGAGAGAAGGTGACAGAAACCACAAGAATATTGAATGTCGGCTGTGACAATGGCACAGCCAGGAATGTTGGCCACTGCGGCTGAGTGGGCTTTAATACTACTGAGGTGTTTTGATGCAAGTAAGCTCACACTTGGCCGTGGGTACCCCCTCTCTGTGATGAAGGGCAGAAGGAAATCGTCCATCCTGCATCAGTACCTATTACGCCCCAAAGAATGAACACATGACTCATTTTATGCTTCCCCCCAGCTCAATATTTTCATTTCTATTAATAGAGGAGGAAAATGTTTCAGCCACTTGGAAGACAGAGAGACCAGGAGCCCAGATCTGAAAATCGAAGCACTGGAATCAGGGACTCTGGCAAAGAAGGCGCAGAGTCGGGGACCTGTGTGGACAGCAAGGATTTCCCCCATGCTTCTCCCAGTTTGAACCGGACAAGAAAGCAGGGCCAACAAGGAGCTGCTCCTAAGATAGGCCACAAAACTGAGACCTGGGGGCCGGAGCAACAGTACAGTGGATAGGGTGTTTGCCTTGCATGCGGCCCACGTGGGTTCAATCCCCAGCATCCCATATGGTCCCCTGAGCACTGCCAGGAGTAATTCCTGAGTACAGAGTCAAAAAAAAAGCCCAGTGGGAAAAAAAAAAAACACTGAGACCTAAAGGTGCTGGAACGAGAGGATGCAGGGTGCTGAGGGGCAGATGGGGGGTTGGGATAAAGAAGGGGAGGGACCCACCAGGCAGCCACAGCACACACCTAAAACAGCAATCTTGGTTCTGTAACAGTAATGAGTCAAAAGATGTTTCTGTGTTGGCAGTGATCTGATATTTTGATAGTCCTTTTTTTCAGCCCCTTGGAGAGACACTCTTCAGTTTTCCAGCATCTCATGGAGACAGGTGCTCAGCATGATTTGACCTACCCCTTGTTACCTAGTCCTGCTTTGCGTCTGGTCATTCCATGGATGTGGACAGCCTTTGCTCTCAACTAACTGAGCTCTGAGACATGCAGTAGATGTTCAATGCCACTGACTCGCCAATGCTCATTTTGAGGCATTTTTATTGTTTTTTCCCTTTTTCTCTGCATGGTGAGGGGAGGTTGAGGGCCAAAGCTGGTGGTACTCAGGGGGTATTCCTGGTTCTGTGCTCAGGAGTTGTTCTGTGCTCACTGTGGTTCAGGGCACCCAAATGCAGTACTTGGGAATAAACCAGGATTAGCCAATGGGTCTGCGTGCAAGAAAAGTGCCTCACCACCTTATGTACTATTTCTCCAGCCCCAGTATTTTTTTTATTTTTATCATTAAAAGTGCTCTTTTTTTTAAGAATTCAGACTCTTTGGCTTTCTCTTAAAGTTCACGTTCTCCCGGGAAGCTCGCTCGCTCTCTCTCTCTCTCTCTCTCTCTCTCTCTCTCTCTCTCTCTCTCTCGTGTTTCTTTGCTTGTGTTCTCTCTTGAACACATCTCCCCTCTTTTTTTCTCCCATCTTTCTAAATTTCAATTAAAGAAAGAAAAAAGAAAGAAAGAAAGACTACCTAGCTTCGCAAAAAAAAAAAAGAAAAGGATTTAAGCTTTGGAGAATTCAAACAATAGGACATTGGCACAGCAGGTGAGAGAAAAGCATTCAAATGAGTTGCCTATAGACGTAGGGGGGGGGAAGCCACACCCACAAATTGAAAAAAAGAAATAAAAGTATCTTCCCACACCAAATTTTTCTGGGAAAATAAACTGATATTATCATTTTCCTTACTCCTTTTTCTCATTAATCTCAATAATTCTTTTGTCATTCTTCCCTCCCAAAAAATGAAATGGTGCAACAATTATCGTCCAGTCTGGCAAGAGAACGGTCTATGAATTTTTATCTTGTTATTTATACAGAGTTGTCTGTGGATCCCAGCGAAATGCCTGACCCAGCTGAGCGTTTGGGTGGGACATAGCAAAAAAAAAAAAAAAAAAAAAAAAAGCTAAATAAAGAACTATGAAGAAAACAAAGGGGAAAAAGGCAGGATTCTTAAAGGATGCTGGGAACTCTGAGGGGGGGTAAGGGGGTAACAGGTCAAGGATTTAAATTACAGAAAGAATGGGGAGGAGAGTTGGGGAGCGGGCTCAGAGAATTCAGGAGCTCCAGGTCCCCTCCCTGACTCGGCAGGGGCCTTAGGACTGCTGGGTGTGCCCCCCAAATAAAAACAAAATGAAAGCCAAGACCTAAGAGGCCCTGCAACATAAGAGGCCACTGAAACCCATGCCAGGTCCTTTCATTCCACCTACCAGACAGACCCTACTGGTGCCTTTTGACTTTTCTTGTTCTTAAACCTCTACGAGTTTTTCTGATTTTTTTTTCTCATTTGTTCATGACGCCAATTCTCCAGTTTGTCTCCCAGTTTATTCTGCCTAGTAAAAGTAAAATTCGTTCATGCTCAACTTTGGTTTTCTCCTGCAGTCCCAAAAGACTGCCCATTTCAAAGGAAACAGACTAAACTGAGGTGCCCCGACTAACCAATGACGTTTTCCCACCCTCTGGGTGGAGGCTCATTCGTTTTCAGAGTAAATATAAGCTCCAGAATTTCCCAGGATCCCATGAGATGCTTTCCCGCTTCCGCAGGGGGCCTCCTTCTCATCCTCCTGTTCTGACCCTGGACAAATGACCACAAGGCACATCCCAAAAGGGAAAACCCTGCGATGACAGACGCTTAGCCAGTGACGTTGCCCAGTAGGACCCCACTGAGAAAGGCGCGCCTGTGAATGCATTACAGGACGCATTCTCAAAATCTCATATGGCGTATGTGAGTCCAGCTTTCCTGTTTGTTTTCTGCAAAGCTGTGTCTGCTTTTACACCCAGAGGGGTCATCGGAGACCTCGTTGGCTGCTTCCTCTAGTGCTGACATTAAAAGCAGAGTGAGGGCAGAATTTTCTTCACTTCAAAGGACATGCCACAGGGCTGCAAAGGCAGAAGGGGCTGGGCCCTGCCAGCCACACGCCCTCTGACACCCTGACATGCCACCCCCTACCCCTCCCCCCCCTACATATCCTCATCCCATACCAGAGACAAGCTCTGGCCTCTTGCAACTCTAGGTAACATTTCCCACAACCCCAGACTCATAAATATTGACGTTTGGGAAAAGCAAGAGCAAGAAAGAAAATCCGGCCTTATCCAAAAAAACTGAAAGTTGGTTTTAAAGTTGCAATGTTTAGATAGTTTCTAAAACCTGATCGTTAGCCTTTTTCACTGCTATGATTTTAAAATGAAGGAGACCCTCATGTTGGTGTTTTAAAAAGTAATCTGGTGGTCCTGGGAAAGGGGAAAAAATAGTCTATCCGCCAGCAACTGGAGAATATAGAAAACAAAACTTCCTATGGTTTCTGAAATGCTTCCTCTTTTCTTGGGCCACCAGGGAAAGAGTTTAACTAGTAGGACTAAGTCAAACTTTTTTTTTCCAAAAGGAACTATAACAAAGCCCCTTTTTGCTGAGTACGGTTTTTAAATCATGATGAATTTGGAATTCTTTACTTTCAGCAAAAAATCTTTTCATTTTGCTTAAAAAAAATCTCTCTCTCTCTCTCTCTCTTTCTCTCTCTCTCTCTCTCTCACACACACACACACACACACACACACACACACACA
>JAOXYA010000020.1:15219289-15229533 GCA_028565675.1 Sorex palustris
TGTGAGAAGGTTTGGGGAAGCCTCCTTTAACCCAGTGCATGGATCAAAGTAGGTGTCTTCTGGGGCTGAAGCCATAGCATACCCTATTCTTTCTGCTAATTCCCACTAAAAATTTAAGAGAACATGTAAAGCAGCTATCAATGGTGAGGGAGGTGGTAGCCTTAAGAACTTAGGACTTAGGACATGAGCAAACCAGCAGCAAATTCATTGGGATAGTTTTTTTTTTAATTTTGTTTTGTTTTGAATATATCCTGTTCTGGGAATGAGTAAAATCCATAACCACTACCAAATATATAGGAGGGAAAGGGGAAGAAGAACCAAGAAAAGGAGAAAAACACAAGTTTTTAATAAAGGATCAGGAAGAGGATGGCTCTCCAAAATGAGAGGATGAAGCCATTTTTACTCAATCTGTGCTGGTTCAGGCAAAGCACCATAAAAGAGGTCACACCCCCACCTGCTGCCATGCTAAAGGACCACAGCCTGGTAATTCTCTGCACTAGGGTCTTGATGAATGTCCCGAAGAAGCAGCTATCATTTTCCTTCGCAAGGGTACAGTTGCTGCCGCTGAGACTGTAGGGAAGATTCTGCCCACCATCCCTGACTTGCATTAAGTAAATGCAAGCAGAGCATTTCTTGTCCCCAAGTACAGCGAGGGACAGTGGGATGGATGCTTGATGACAGTGTCCACTCAGCACAAAGCAGCACAAAGGCGCCACCCCCTCCCCCTTCCAAGCAGTGGACTGGAAGAGGATTATGAAGAGGAGTAAGTAGAAGAAAGAGATCTTTATAATCTAAGTATGGAATATTGGGCTCATCTCTGAAGTGGTCCAAGCATTAAACTGACGAGAATCAACACAGTAGAAGCTTTGAGAGCTGAGCCTAGGGTAGAATACCACCCAGACTTCATATTGGTCTCACATAAGTGCACAGTGGGAGGCCAGAATAGGACTACAAAGGTTCAAAAGTTAAATTAATATTCAAGCCACAAGCCACAAATGCGGTCAGGCTATGTGTTCAAAATCTAAATGGGTTGCCTGCCTCCTAAAATAGATTTAAAGAGATACAAGAGTCTCATAATACACTGAATCACTACTATTAAATAGCATAGAATGACCCAGAAAACTTTATCCTGCGTGAAAAAAACATCAAGTTATATTAACAAAGACAGAGCACTGGAGTTATAGATCAAGATTTTATTTTATGTTATTTGCTTGGGGGCCACACCCAACAGTACTCAGAAATTACTCCTGGTGCCAAGCATCAAACTAGCAAGCACTTAACTCCTATACTATCTCTCCAGCCTTAGGGCCAAGATTTTAAAAGAACTACCATAAATTTTCTCCTAAGAGCAATGATGAGTACTCAAAACCCATGGAAAACTAGAAAATGTCAGCAAAATAAATAGAAACAGGAATCAAATGAAAATCTAAAACTGAAAATCCAGTCTCTGAAATGAAAATGCTCACTTACTGACCTCAGTATCAGAGTGGAGATTACAAAGGGAAGAGTCGATAAATTTAAAAAAAAGGCAATACAAAATAACCAAACCAAACAACACAGAGATTGCAAAAAAAAAAAAAAAATGAATCAACACCTCCTGGGTGACCAAGGGGCATGTTACCGTAATTCTGAAAGAGAAAACAAAGTGCAAGGCTAAACATATATTTGAAGAGATAATGTTTGACAACTCCCCAAACTCAGGTGAAGACAAACTCTACAAATTGAAGAAATGGAGTGACTCCCCAAAATAAACTCAAAGAAAGTACCACCTAGTCTTATCATAATCAAAACACTGAGAACAAAAGACAAAAAATAAAATATGTTAGGGTTAGACTTAGCGTGCATGAAGCATAGTGAATTTTCACACTGACAGTTCAAATAGGAAGTAGAATGGATTGAGTTTTCCTTTTATTAAAAAGGCATATCCTAATAGTTAATATTTTTTTCCAAACGTTAAATGAAATGTCTCAGTTACTCCATCTGTTCAATACCATTGCCCTCACACAAGCCTCATCCTATACTATAGGTGTTGTTGCTCTTTAAAGCACTTACATGCAAAACTCTGCCTTGAGTGTATTTCCAGGCAACCTGACCTAGATGTAGACCATCTGGCGCAGCATCAGAAAGAAATGTTGTTTTGTGCCTCCACTTTCAGAGGATGGTGTTGGGAGAAGAAACAATGGCGAGCCTGCCAGTGCATCAGCATTATGTATGGACTTCCATGTTGGCTTCACTTCAAGAGCTTTGGTTTTTCCTTTTAGTTAATTAATATATGGTGAGGTTTCATTTGCCTTCTCTCAGATGCCACAAATGTTTGGAGCAAGCCTGCCCTTCCCGTCTTACTTATTCTTGCCACGTTCCCTTATTTCTATTATAAGACCATCCTGCACGTGAAGATTTTCATTTTCTTCAATTCTCATGTTTCTTATGTCTGTCTTTTGCTTTACAGTGTTGACTGCACCCTGCAACATCAAGTTTGGCAGGTGTGTTATCCCTAGTCCTAGTCTGATATATATATATTTTTTTTGCTTTTTTGGGGGGAGGGGTCACACCCAGCAATGCTTAGGGTTTACTCCTGGCTCTGCCTCCTGGCAGTGCTCGGGGGACCATATGGGATGCTGGGAATTGAACCCAGGTCAGCCGCATGCAAGGCAAACACCCTACACGCTGTGCTATCACTCCAGCACCCCTAGCATGATCTTTAATGTATCCAGATCCTATCCAATAAAAATGATTTCTGTTCTTTAGGGGTTGGGGTATCAAAGTCTTTAAAGAGTTAACTTTGTTTCTAGTTTCCTGAGCTTTTAAAAAAACTCAGAAATGGGTATTAAACTAAGAAATATTCTTTCTTCCTCTCTTTGTTCCTCTGGTCTTTTTCCTAGCCCTTTAATATGGTAAGTAGAAAGGATACACTTTTTAAATGTGGAACTATCCTTGGATTTCTTATATAAACCCTGCTATGCACAGCGCATGTGAATATACACATTTTAATAAGAGGAAATATCTGGTTTTTTTAATAAAAGAAAAAGAATTTATTTTATTTTATTTTTATCTTAATGAATCCCATGAGATACAGTTAGACTTACAAATTTTCGTTATCACATTTCAATCAAACAGTGTTCGAGTACCCATCCCTCCACCAGTGCCCTTTCTCTACTACCACCAGTGTTCCCGATGTCCCTCCAGCCACCCCTACCTCTTCCCTCCCCCTGCCTCTGTGACAGACACATTCAAGAGGAAATATTTGGATAGCTGCTATTCTGTTTACATTATACCTGTGACACTGAATGAAGTGAGCTTACACGCTTGGTGGGGTTTCACTGGCTTCCAAACTGTGGGAATCAAGAGCTACCAGATGAAATCAGGCAAGAGCTAATTTTCAAAGCTCTTTTGGGGGAGGGTACACCTGGTGGTACTCGGGGACCATGCCATGCCAGGCATCTGCTACCCTTTCAGCTACCTCCCCAGCCCCGCCCCCAGCCTGCTTTAGCAAGGGAATCCCCCACCATCATCATTTTCATCTTAGCAGAGGCTCTAGGACTAATAAAGGAGAAGGGAAACATCACGGTGGAAGAAAGGAAGATGCCAATGTATGTGACAAGGAATCAGATTGGGGTGGGAGGGGGCCGGTGTGACTGGAAGAATGGGGTCACAGGGTGTTGGTATTAAGGGGGAACACTGTATGCCTAAAACCCTAGTGTAATAATGTGTATAAATAAACACTTAAAAAATTTTTTTTACATAAAGAAGAATGCTCTCTCTAACCTGGGGCCAGAGAAACAGCATAGGCCCCAGAACAGTACAGGTGATCCCCAGCACCACAAATGGCCCCCTGAGTGCTCAGTTTGGGTTACACATTAGGCTTTCTCCAATTGGCCCTAAGTTAGAAGTGGAGACAAAAATGAGAAAGTTGGTCAGAGTTCAATCAAGTCCTGGCTGTTCGGATAGGATAGTTCCAGGCATTGTTCTGCTTCCTGGACAGCCCCCGAGAGCTCGTGGTTGCTAGAACTCTCCCTTACGGACAGGAAGTTGCCTTCCTGAGCTGGTTACTGAAAAATCCTGGGTTCATTTCCTGGGCCGATTCCAGTGGATTGTGTGTCAGAGTTCTTTCTCTCTTTGACATACGGAAAGCCTGTTATCTGCATACTCGGTCTCGGCTGAGTTAGGCAACATCCCCTTTCCTTTCAAGGTTCTAGAGCTTATGAAAGAGACATTCTTGGAAGTTTGATAAAATTCCTCTTTAAAATTGCCAGGGCCAAACCCTGAACTGTGAAATTTTTTCATTTTTTACTTAGTTTGTGTCCCGGACCATAGCTAAAGGTACTCTAGGGTTACTCTGGCTCAGTACTCAGGAGAACACACAGGCTGGGGGTGGATCGGGAGCTGGTACCTACAAAGCTGCTCTCTGGCCTGCTCTGGGCTCTTCAGGCAAGGCTTTTATTTTCAATAATCATTTGGTAAGCAGGATTTTATTATTTTTTAAATTTTATGAGGGTGGGAATTTGGACCACACTCAGAGATGCTCAGGGGTTATTCCTAACTCTGCACTCAGGAATTACTCAGCTCAGGGGGTCATATGTGGTACCGGGGGTCCAATCCATGTTGGCTGTCTGCAAAAATAACCATTCTCTCTAGCCTACACAGATGCTTTATCCTGATGTTGATAGCTATTATGTTTAGTGTATGTTTTGTGTGTCTCTGTCTTGTCCTGTGCTAGGGCTCAAACCCAGGAGGGTCACTCCACACTTTTGAGCTACACCTGAGTTCTATTCTGTCCCCTTTTTTCTTTTCTTGATTAGATTTGTCAAAAGTCTATACTCCCAAGTTTTATAGATTATTAAAAAATCTTTTGAAGTGGTTTGTGTAAGTTTCTGAGCCTCTGATACCATTCATTTCTTTCTCTTTATTATCTCCTTCTTCCTTGCTTGAGTTTCTCTGTTGCTAATTCTGGGAAATGGGTGGTGGAGGGGAGGGCAGTCCCCAAATGGCGCACCCAGGGACTCTCCACCAATCAGAGGAGGGCACGGCCCTAGCCTGAGGATACAGTGCTTATGGGGGTCTGCAGTCCTGGGGGCTTCCAGAACCACACCCCAAGGGAACCAGGCCTGGCTGGCTGTGTGCCAAACCTCTGAACTAGCTCCACAATCCTCTTTTTCTCTTTAAAGTTCTTTTTCATTTTTTTTTTTGTTTAATTTTATTGAATCACCATGAGATAGCTGTTCATGACTGGGTTTCAGTCAAACAGTGTTCTAACAACTCTCCCTCCACCAGTGTGATTTCCCAGTACTTCTTGAGACAATTGTTTTCAATTCCCTGACTGCTTTGGTGGGTTGTCTTCTTCTTTTTCTTCTTCTTCTTTTTTAAGTATTTAAACTTAGATCTTTATTTTTCTGTCTTTCTCTTTCTTTCCTTTTTTCTTTCCTTTTTTTTTGCGGGGGCGGGGGGGGGTTGGATCATACCTTGGGTTACTCCTGGCTCTGCATCCAGGAATCACTCCTGGTGGTGAAGACAGAACCATATGGGATGCCGGAACTCAAACCCAGGTCGACTGTGTACAAGTCAAGCACCCGATCCACTGTACTATCACTCTGGTCCTAAGATTTTCTAAGTCCTGCTTGTTTTACTTTTACTGGGTTCCTTAAGTTTTGAAACACAGGAGTGAAGGGGCATACAGCATCCTGCACTCTTTTTGGGGCGGAGATGGGATGCTTTTCAGAAAAGAACCAAGACTGTTTCTTCCTTTGTAGGGGGTCACCCCTGCTGATGCTCATTCTCAGGAGTACCTAGGGGTCCATGAAGTGCTAGGGATGGACCCCAGGGTGTGAAGCCTGCAAGGTAAGCATGTTATCCCCTATCCTGTCTCCTGAGGCCAGGAATGCTGTTTCACTCCACAAAGGGACTCCAGCTCTCTCCTCTTTCCTCCCAGGCTGGAGTGGCATCTCTGGGGAGAGACCCACTGCAACTCCTTCAGACTCAGTGGGTCGGGGCCCCAAGGAGGCCCTATGCATTTTTGTTATTTTCATTTGGTATTTTTCTGAAAATTTTTTATTCATTATTTGTCTTTGGGGAAGAATTCGATATTGCCAAGATTTAAAATTGTTTCTGGAAAGAGGACAGAATTTCAGAAACTGCTTCTGAGAGAATTCATTTGAGACCTTTTTGGGGAGCAGCTCGGTAAGTAATTAGGGCAGACTGAATTGAGGAAGAAAAGAAAGATTGCAAAAGAAAATAGTTCCTTCAACTTTGCATTTCTCCCTTTCTTGTTCTGGTTATGGCAGTGGTGCTTGCAGGAGTCCTGAGGTGCTCACATATGTGTTCACAGGGAGTCTCACTTCCTGGGGCCTACATCTCCCTCAGTTGTAATCATCAGGAGTTCCACCTTCTCATGGTGCTTATACACAACTGGCCACCGTGGCACCAGAAATTGTAGACTTGGAGCTGCCAGAGTTTTCCTGGGCACCTGGACACAAGGGGTTTGAACTCAGAGCATATGCTACAAGGTGGGTTCTCCAAGCCAGGCATCAGTCTACAACCAGGACCCAAAGTCACAGCTTAAAGTGTGCTGAAGGGAGGCAAAGAAAGAGAAGAAAAGAAAGCAAAAGAAGAGAGGAGAAAGGGGAAGGAGTTTGAATGAAAGGGAGAAAGAAAGGAGAAGAAGAGGAGAGAGAGAGGAGAGGGAAGGGAGTGAAGGTGGGGGGGGGAAGAGGGAGAAAGGAGAGCGTAGGGGGGAGGAGGAAGAAGGGAAGAGGGGAAGAGGGAAGGTGAGGAGAGGAGGGGAGGGAATGAATTTATGTTTGCCTCAGATTATAATAGCATCATAAGTCTACATGTGAATAACTCAATTCTATGCAGAAAAACAAATTAGACTTGAAAACATTGGTAGACCTTCTCATGCAGTATAATAACACCTACCGGTTTTATAGTTGTTAACTGCTTGCTTTCCCCACCTGAAAACTCACGTGAGATTGTTCAGTTCTACCTCGGTATGTTGCATATCCTGGGATTTTTGCAATGAGTAGAAGCTCTCCTCCTTACTAATAAGAACTTTCTTCTTATTGAAAACAAAAAGGTAAACTAACGGCGGATATTTGAAATGAAGAGAGTCGGCCAGCTATTTCTTTTAAATGCCTCTCTTCTCTAATAAAGGAATAAAACAATTGGTTGCATTTTAACTTTTTAATTAGACCAAATTTAATATGCTTACAAGTTATTTTGCCTGCCAGGCATAGCACACACACAAAAAAATCTGCTGCTGATTTTACAAGAATTTAATACATGGGAAGACAAGTTGGCTAGAATTAAATAGGATATTATGTTGGTGAGAATTGCAAAAAACTAAGGAGAAATAGAACCTTGTTGGAAGGGGTGGGAGGGAAGGCGGAATGGGCAGGCAGCCATCTGGAAAATGAAGCACAGAAATGCAGTGTAATTTAGTCGGGAGGAGCTGCCGGTTTTACCTGAAGCTACCACATTTGGAAAGAGGCTCTTAAGAGAAAAGAAAATAGAAATATGAACACAGGGCTGAGGATGTAGCTCAGGAGTGGAGCACTTGCCTTGTGAGGTCCCAGGTTTAATCCTGGCAACACAAAACAATAAAATAGAGTCAGTTATCATCATGAATATTTGCTCCAAATGAGAAGTCCCAATACACTATTAATTTTAGAGGCTGCTGAGTAGGTTTAATCTAACTCTATTAAAATGTCTTATCTCTCATAATATCAGCCCGGCCATCTCTACATCCTTGTTTTCTACATTTTTTAGTTGCACCGCCTTTGGTAGTCTCTTTGGATGACAACAATTCCATTATTTATTTCATTAGTTAATTTTGGACTGGGGGCCATATCAGCAGTGCCCAGGGAGTACTACTTCTGGGGACACTCAGGGAACCCTATCTGGTGCCAGGGGTCAAACCAGGGTCAGTTGCATATAAATCTTTCTGCTATCTTTCTGACCCTTAACTTTTGTGCTGGCCCTCATCATTGATTTTTTAATGAAAAAAAAAGAAAAGGTGAGTCTTTCCTTTTGTACAGTTGATCGTTATTTGTTTTTAATATTAATAATTGGCTGCATTAAACTTCACACACAGATACCTGATATAGCCCTACACGTTCA
Organism: Sorex palustris; assembly: GCA_028565675.1. Classification (NCBI taxonomy): domain Eukaryota; kingdom Metazoa; phylum Chordata; class Mammalia; order Eulipotyphla; family Soricidae; genus Sorex; species Sorex palustris. The sequence goes on from JAOXYA010000020.1 coordinate 15,227,402, forward strand.
GAAAGTAATATATAAACAAGAGATGTTTCAACTCTAAGGAGCTCTGTTGCATGATTGAGTATTCTTGACAGGAAAGAGCCTCTTGGTGGACTATGGGTGAATGACAGCCTAGTTCTCTGCTTCCATTTCACTGGCCTGCCTACTGGAAGCTTGTCTGATCATCATTTCAGACCTGTTTTCTCTCCCACTGGCTCATCTGGGCCAGAAGCCACAGCTCACTCTCCCGAGGACATGCCTCCAGCCTTCAGCTCCTGTGTTCATGCGGGCTGGTCTTCAAAGTATTCATTCCTGAGAGTTTGTCCGCAACTGGGAGGAGCTGACAAAAGTCAGCAGGAAATATGACTATATCCTACCACACCCAAACAAAATTTGCCTTCCCGGTTAATATTCCTTTAGGTGAGTTGCAGTAAGTATCTCCAGCTGTCAGAAGGGAAGGAGACGGTCATCTTGACCAACTGTATGAAACGCCCGCCTTTTATGAGCTCACGGGTGTGAAGCACCAGCAGGACAAGGGAAGGCAGAAGTTCAGTCCATCCAGGCTGAGCACGAGCCCGGCAGCTCTGCTCTCTGTGACCCCCAATGCTGCAAGCTCTGTCTGGCAGCACTGCAGCTCACTGCACTGAGCAGCATAAGCAAAAGGGTGCTACCACGCAAGACGCACAAGCACGGTGACCAGAAGTATGAGCCCCGACAAGCACGTGTGAGTACCACAATGATCCCTTATAACCAAAAAGTGCTGGAGCACACACATATACCCGCAGCGAGCACCGTGGCTGAGAACACAAGCAACACAATCTGATATGCAAACCCCAGGAAGCACTACAACTAAAATGTGTCAAGACCAGAGCAAGGTGTGCGTGTGAGTGGCACCCCCTCCCCCCTCAGCAATGATGGGAAAGAGAAGGAAAGTGTAGAGTGGACTTCCAGATTTCTGCAAATTCACAGTAACAAATGGCAGGGAAACCCATGGAGGTTTCTTGGGAGTCAGAAGTTTCTGCATTAGCTTCACAGGGTATCTGTTCTGGCCACAGTGGGCTGTTAACAGAGCTGGGGCTAACTCACCTACAGACCCTGAAAGAGAAACCCAGACTTTGAAATCCCAGTCTGCAGATTCCAATTCAACAGTGCCAAGGGAGGCAGTGTCTAAGGAAGTTAAGGCAGATGGAGTGCAGTGGATGTAGAAATGGGCATGAGGAGAGTGCAGAGGGCCCCTCAGGAGGCCTTGTTATCTTAAGTAAACAAAGAAAGTGCTATCTTCAGGGCTGGCCCTGGCAACCTGAGAAGCTCACATTTTAGCTTAATGGTATTCCAAGAAAGGAGGCTGAAGTCAGCTTCCCCTTTTGACCCAAACAAGGACAGGTGCCACTCCTCCCTCGCTCTCCCATGCACATACTTAGAACTTGCACGTATGCCATTCATGCACACACAATATGTGCACACACAGTACATACACACATGATACATATATCACTCGTGCATATACACAAAACACACATGATTACATGCATGCATGATACATACACATCATTTATGCACACATAATACATATGCCACTCGTGCACACACAGTACATATACCTAGGACACATGCACATGATTCATGTGTCCATGATACACACAGAGTAGATGTGCACACACCATTCATGCACACATGATACACATAGCACTCATGCACACACACTATATACACATATGGTATGTGAACACATGTACAAACATGATGATACATGCACACACCATTCATGCACACAATACATGTACATGCACCGCATGGTACTTAGCTCACTAAATCATACTCTTTCTTTTCACACCATTTCTCTTCTTTCAGAATCAATCAGGAGGGCATGCCAATCAAAATAAGAAGACTCTGACAACAATGAGATATCATTTCACACCACAGAGTCTGGCCCACATCCAAAAGAACAAAAGCAACCGGAGTTGATGCAGATGTGGTGAGAAAGGGGCCCTCCTTCATTGCTGGTGGGAATGCAGACTGGTTTAGCCATTTTGGAAAACAGTATGGACGATTCTCAAAAAATTAGAAATTGAGCTCCCTTTTGACCCAGCAATACCACTCCTGGGAATATATCCCAGAGAGGCAAAAAAGTATAGTCGAAGTGACATCTGCACTTG
>JAOXYA010000020.1:15229633-15239784 GCA_028565675.1 Sorex palustris
GACCATCGCCATCGACCTCTACGGGGTGGGAGAAGGGTGAGACTACCGAACGCGGGCGGCGGGAGAGATAGAGCCGCTGCTGTGTGTGTGTGGGTGCCGTGCGCCCCCATTTTGTGTGAGTTTACACACATACCCTAGAATTTTTAAATAGAAAAGTACCACCTGGTTTTCTGCCTGCTGATCCACCATTCCAGGTAAAGCCTGCCTCCAGCTGACGTTCCTGGGCCAACTCCAGAAGAGGTAGTGTCCCTCCTGTCCCACTGGCTTCCAGCAGTCTCCACACCCAACCTGTACCATAAACATGGGTCCCCACCACAGCTCCTGAAGACCTACTCAGCAAATTGCACACTTCTCTCAGTTATTTTTCTTGTGATTTGGTGAAGAGAGCAGCCTCAGCTTGATCCCTCAGCATCTTCAAGAGGGTCTAACTACATATTCTCACCCTCCAGCACAGCAAGGACACAAGAAAACAGATGAAGAAAACATGTAGAAACCCACCAAGTTCAGTGAATGAAAACAATATCACCAAAGATATACACACCATAAGTCCTCAAACAATGTCTATAGAGTTACTATGATGAGGGTATTCAATGAGTTCAAAGAAACCATAGTATAGGTAGTCAGCAGAGTTCAAGAAAGCATAGGAGTCAAAATGAGAAAACTACTGCAATCAAAAAATTACAGAAATGAAGAACATGGGGGGATGATATTAAAAAGTCAATAGAAACTCTGAATAGCAGAATAACAGAAGCTGAGTAAATGATCGAGGAACTCCAAGACAAGGAGGAAACAGCAGAAGGTAGAAAATAGTCTGAAAAGAAATGAGCAGCATATCAGAGAACTATGGGATGCATTTAAGAGAAACAATATAAGAATACTGGAGTCCCTGAAAAGCAGGAAGGCGGATGTGATGAAGAAACAATAGTTAAAGAAATCATCAAAAAGAATTTCCAGAGATGGGCCCAGAGCCATGTACCCAGAGTACAGTGGGTAGGGAATTTTCCTTGCATGTGATTGACCCAGTTTTAATCTCGGCACCCCATATGTTCCACCCAGACTGCCAGGAGTAATTCCCAAGTACAGAGCCAGGAGTAACTGCAAGGTATGACCTCCAAGCAAAACAAAATGAAAAAATGAATTTTCCAGAGTTGAAGATTACAGTCACCAAGATCCAAGGCCTGAAGGGTCCCAGCAAAAACAGACTTTACTAAACTAGGAAAAGTCCAAGACACATTATACTCAAAATGACAAAAGCCGAAGATAGATACAGGACATTAAAAGTGGCTAGATCCAAAAAAGAACTTACATACAAAGGTAAGTCTATAAGATGAAGAGCAGATCTATCAAATGAGACTCCACAAATCAGACGAGCATGGAGTGATACAGTACAAAAACTCAACAAAATGAACACCTCACTAAGAATACTCTCTCCAGGTAGATTATAATTCAGATTTGAAGGAATGATACAGAATTTCACAGGCAGGAAACAGTTCAGAGAATTCCTAGTCTTGAAATCAGTTTGCAAGAAGCATAAAAGAGCTTCTTCTCGAGGACAGTACAAACTTCCCAACCTGTGGCATTGAGTATGGCACTCACTAATAGTACATATATTAACTCCTAGCTTGTTAAAAGATTTTATACATTTTCAATAATGAATTAACTATCTATTAGTTTAAATCAGTTTGCAATAATTATCACAAATTTACTTCTATTGATTATTTTATAATTCCATTTGCCATTCCTTTGAATTTTGTTGGCATAAGTAATATGAAATAAATTTGCTATGTGCCTGTCATGGGGGGAGATTGGGGGATAGGAGGGAACATTGTATGACTGAAACAACTCTATTATGAACAGCTTTGTAAATCATGATGTCTTAATAAAAATTTAAAAAATATTGGCGAGAGGGAAACTGTGTGTGTGTGTGTGTGTGTAAAGAAGCACAGCTAAACACAAAGCTTTAATAGACAATAAATAATAGCAAAATTTAAAAAGTAATAGAGTGGGGTAGAGCGATAATACAGTGGGTAGGGCATTTGCCTTGCATGTGTCTGACCCGTCTTTAATCCCCAGCATCCCATATGGTTCCCTGAGCATTTCCAGGAATAATTTCTCAGAGCTGAGCCAGAAATAACCCCAAATATTACTGGATGGTCCAATTCCTCCGCCCCTCTCGAAGATCCCAGTAAGCTACCGAGAGTATTTCCGCCCACACGGCAAAGCCTGGCAAGCTACCCGTGACATATTCAATATGCCAAACACAGTAACAAGTCTCACAATGGAGACGTTACTAGGCCTGTTCGAGCAAATCGATGAACAACGGGAGGATAGTGCTACAGTAACTCAAAAAAAAGGGGGGGAAAGGAAAAGAAAAATAAGGAAAGAAAGGGCTGGAGCAATAGCACAACGGGTAGGGTGTTTGCCTTGCACGCAGACGATCCGGGTTCAATTCCCAGCATCCCATATGGTCCCCTGAGCATCGTCAGGGGTAATTCCTGAGCGCAAAGCCAGGAGTAACCCCTGTGCATCGCCGGGTGTGACCCAAAAAAGCAAAATATTAATAATAAAAATAAAAAAGAAAAGTAATAGAGCAATTATTACTGTATAAACAGTATAAACAGTACCGGACACTATTAAAAGGGCTTTTGTCAAATCAATTTATTTAATTGCTCACAACATGTTAAAAGGGTTTTTAACCCCATTTTAAAGGAGAGAATATGAAAGATAAAAGTATACACATACAGTTTAGAAATATGGAAAAAGGAAAGGAGAGTTGGAGGAGGAACACAGATAATGACCGAGGGACATGAACACTGGTAGACGGTGTGGTGTTGGAACTTTGTATGAATGAACCCTATAGAAAACAGTATAATAAATCATAGTGTAGTACGTCAATAATTTTTTTAAAATATGGAGAATATTTTCAAAAGAAACACCTTTAAATGAAAACAACTGCCTATTTGAGGAGGGAATCAAGGATGGAAACAAGAAAATTGGGAGTTGTTGGTTTGGGACAAAAATGATTTGCTTATGAAACTGAAAAAACACACCAATCAACAGAAACACATAATGAATTTTTTTTCATGGAGAGGAATGTGCCTGTTGTAATCATTCCTCTGTGAAAACCTCCCAGAGAGAAACTCTCAGACCATGCATTCTGATCCCAGGGATCCAGCCCAAGGAACGAGCCATGAACGCCCCCTTGATGGAAGTTGAAAGCTCAGCCACAGAGACTAACTCTCTTCTTCCAAGATGTTTAGCATGTGCACAAACATACATGCTCCCAAGTGAGACAAAAGACTCTGCTGAAACCTCAAACACCAGTAATTATCATCACAAATGTTGTTTTGTTTTGTTTTTTAAAACAATGGAAGTCCTTTGCAATCACCTTCCAATCAAATAAACACTCTGGGAAATACATGGTCACCTGCTGTATTTCCTGAGGAGAAATTCATTAAACAAATAGATGTGACAACGAAACCCAATTATAACATCTAGTTGGAATTAAAACACCAAATTAAATGTCACGTTTAGTGTGGTCAGTTTCAAGGATGATCATCCCACTTATATTTTTATGGAAAACAGTTGCTAATTAATAAATTCTGGAGAAAAAGAGAAACTGAGAATAATGAGTGCTTAATTCATTATTCAAATTGCCCTGGAGTCCTTGTTTTAATCTCCTTCTAAGCCATTCATTTGGTTCTGTGCCTTTTAAGGCTGAAGTTTTTCAGTGTCATTCAAAGCAAAACCAGAAGATTATTTAAATGATGTTGGAAACAGAACAACCCCCAGATACTATGCATCTGGGCAAAAAGAAAGGCCAGGGTAACTGAATACTTTTATTTTTAAGCCACATTAACCCCTGATGATCACAATGATGCAAACACAAAAAATTTCATCAACGATTGCACAATTTGTTTATTTGTGAGAAGGGGAAGAGACGGAGGACTCCCTCTGTGTCTAGACAAACACATCCATATTAAAATTTAAATTAAATTCAAATTAAATTCAAAATTTAAAAAATAGCCTTTATTTTAAAAGCAGTTTTAGGTTCACATCAACATTGAGTGGAAAGAAAAAAGAATTGAATGGAAAGTACAGGTATTTCCCATATACCATTTGCTTATCACCTAGATACAGTGTTCCCCACTCTTAACACCAGAAGGTACATTTGTTACTATCAAAAGACCAACACGAACAGAGCAATACAACCCCACATGGGTGTTCTACATCAGCACTAGACTTAATATTGTGCTTTCTATGGGTTTGGACAGAGGCTTGGCTTGTTTCCATCACAAGATCATACAGATCAGTTTCAGTGCCCTAAGAGTCTTCTGCATATTTCATCCCTACCACCCCCAATCCCTCACCCTCCAACACTGCAAACCATGGATCTGTGCTTAGGTCCTTACAAGAATGTCAGATATCTGGAATCTTACCATCTGTAGACTTTTAGCTCCTTTCACTTATTTGCTATATGCCTCTCAAGGGGGGAGGAGTGGGGATGGGAGGGAACATGGGGTCATTGGTGGAGGGAGGGGGACACTGGTGGTGGAATTGGTGTCAAAACATTGTATGACTGAAAGAACTCTATTATGCACAGCTTTGTAAATCATGGCATCTTAATAAAAATTTTAAAAATATTGGTTAGAAAAAGTATTGGTGAAAATGCTGCCATATTTAAGTTTCCTCTGTGTCTCTTCATGGATAATTACGACCCTGATTTTCTTTTTTAACCTTTTCTACTGTAACAGAGATATATACAGAGACATTTATGTCATAACATCTTACCTCAATACCTTGGCACTTGCTTTCACTTCCTAGAATAGCTCTTCTCCTTACTTCTAGATGGGTCACTGTCTGATAAAGCCCCCCGTGGATTACTCACCAATATTCTTAATATCCATTGTTCTTTTTTTTTCTTTTTGGGTTATACCCAGCAATGCACAGGGGTTACTTCTGGCTCATACACTCAGGAATTACTCCTGGCGGTGCTGGGGGGACCATATGGGAAACTGGGAATCGAACCCGCATGCAAGGCAAACGCCCTATCCACTGTGCCATTGCTCCAGCCCCTTAATATCCATTGTTGACCACTGTTCAATGACTATGGTTGTGTAACAAGCCCAACACTTAGCAGTACAGTACAAAGGCTTATTAAGCTTTTAATCATATTTTGTGGGTTGAAAATTTGGACAGGCATAGCAGGGATAGCCTATCCCTTCAGTGTCAAAAGGCTTAGCTGGAAAATTCTTGAAGCTGGATGAACAGAACCACCCTGCCATCCATTTAGTCACCTACTGACGTTGGGGTTGACTGTTGACCAGGAGGGATTCATTTTGCTCTTTCGTGGTTTACTCTCAATTTTCCCTTAACTTTGTGGCTGATTCCCAGCATGAGTGCTCCAAGAAGAAAGCAGTGAGCAGGAGGAGGGTTGTTTGCAAGCCAGCCTGGGCAGCCAAGTTATCTATTCACTGGGGTCTCTCCTGGAATTCAGCCTCTTATGCCCACTTTGTATCTCACAGGAGGAGGAAACAGATCCTGATTCACTTTGGGTTTTTTTTGTTTTTTGTTTGTTTGTTTGTTTGTTTTGCTTTTTGGGCCACACCCGGTGATGCTCAGGGGTTATATCTGGCTCATATACTCAGGAATTACCCCCTGGTGGTGCTTGGGGGACCATATGGGATGCTAGGACTTGAACCCTGGTCGGTCATGCGCAAAGGCAAATGCCCTACCTGCTGTGTTATCACTCCAGCCCCCTGATTCACTTTGGAATTGGAAAATCTTTTGAAAGAACTTGTGAAGGTGGAAATACTGTTATTGCTATGCTGGAAAAAGATAACCATCTTTGTGTTATGGAAACTTTGCCGGGTCTGGGGATTTATAGAAAAGGGCTATGACTTCTGAGCTTCAGACCAGGGAAAGGAGTGGGAATAAAAGAGGAAAGGAATAAAATCAAACCCTAGTTCACCCAGAGTGAATGACTATTCTACAAACTGGATAGAACTGGGTGCTTGGGAAAACACAGGAAAAGCCTCAGAACCCAACTTAGAGGCTCAGAAAAGATTGCACAATGAAATTGGCTGTTGAGATTTAGTCAAAAGCCCACCTGCATGTGAAAATATGGGTGTCAATGTGCAGAATCCCTCTTCAACACAGAGGTACAACAAATATTCAGTGACAGAAAACACGGGAACGAAGAAGGCTCCCTGAGTAAAACTCAGACGGAGCCTGGAGACTGTGTGAGAGACCCACCCAGGGGCCCACCAGCAGCCCTGGCAGGCAGAGAAGCATCTATCTCCACCCAGAAGAAAATGAAGCCACAGTGATGGGGTGATGGATTCAATCACCTCGAAGAACACCACAGGCGCTTTTCGGAATCAGAATTGTCATTTGCCTTATTCAGCCTTGCACATCTTTCCATGTAAAGGTGGTGGCCATGTAAGGCTACTCTGAGCAGCAGAGGGAAAGTTTCTTGGCTCTGTGTCTGCTTGTCCAGAAGGGGCTTTGGGTTCTTTGTTCACAGCACCTTCTATAGTCAGGAACCTATGTGTACCCACTGCCTGGGTCAGCCCAAGTCTGTCTTAACACCCTGGAAAAAGCCCCTCCCCACTCGGAGCAGGGGTGCTACTGGGGGCCAGGCCGGGACAGTGGCAGGGGCTGTGTTGGGTGATGTTTCAGAATAAAACTCCCCACCACGGGGGCCATCTCAGAGCAGAGAGGATAGGAGAGAATCTGGGCAAAGGCAGGACCAGGAAATGGGCCCTTTTCCCCATTTTTGCATCCTGCCTGCCCAGCCTGTGGCAGAACTCCCAGGAGCACTGTTGGAATCACCTCCCACCCCAAGCCTGGCTTTCACCTCCATTCAGAGGAGAAACAGATTCCAGCGACTCAACCGAGATGACCCAAGCCCCAAAGATGGTTTGTGGGGTCTGTTGCTTGCTGGTTTTCACTCTTAGAAACACTCCTGTGAAATGTGTGAACAGATGTCCTTGCTTGCGGTGGAGTTTGGGAACGTGATTTCCAAAATCAGTTCCTCTGATTCAGGAATTAGTATTCGGGGTGCAACAGAAAAGAACGTTGGTTGGTTGGTTCATTGGTTGGGCTGGAGGATCTTATCCCTACCCCTCCTGGTGACCCCAGATGGTTGCAAACCCTTCCTCACCACCCCCTCTCCCTCCTAGTCTGGCAAAAAAATTCAGTTCCCTCAGGGCTGTGAGGGGCAATTGAGGCTGAATGAATGATACCGTCTTTTAATTTGCTTTTAATTATTATAGCCTGCTAACCCTTCCAAAGACCCTTCACAGAGAGTAGTTTTATTTTTCCACTTATTAACCTCATTCACTAGACTGGAAAAAAAGAATTCCCCATCCCTCAAGACTTCTCACTTTCTTTCTTCTAACTCTTCAAAAAAACTCTTCAAAAAAAATTTTTTTTAAAACACTACCAGGGGGGAAAAAAAAACCAGAGCCAAGTTTACTGTGGTTCCAAACACAAGCAGGTTGGGGAATCGCTGAGTTTCAGCCTCAGGGGACAGCCCCAGTGGCCTCTGGGACAGGGAGGGGCCTGAATGGCCTTTTGATTCAGCCGGTATCTGTGGCAGGGGGTGGGGAAAGGACTGGCCTGCCCAGCTGACACAGTTGGGCTTGGCCCTGGGCCTTTTCCCTATTCAGGCGTCCTGGAGCCGCTGGCCCCTCTGAGGATGCCTGCCTTGGCTCTGGCTGCAATGCCTGAAATTCCTTGCTCCCTGGGAAGGAGACCAGCAATCCCCAGGGCTTGATGAATTCCATTCGCTTTGAGAATGCTGCTCTTCATGGAGTTCATGCGTGCGTGCACACACACACACACACACACACACACACACACACCCTCGCTTTGCTTTAAGGAGGCCTTAACCATAGATTTGCTAACTGATTTGCTCGTTGATTTTTAAAGCATTAATTGTTCAAACTGCTTGCTTGAAAAGTCTGAGAGGAAAGACAGGGGAATGAGAAAGAAAACTGTGTGCAAGGCCTTAGTAAAAGGTTCAGAGGCCACGTATGAGGGTTAAAACCCTAGATGTTAGAAAGTGAGTTTTTTTTTAGGGTTTTGTTGCTGTTTGTTTGTTTGTGGGGCCACATTGACTGTGCTCAGGGCTTACTACTGGTTCTGTGCTCAGCCATCACTCCTGGCGGGGCTCAGGAGAAATATGTGGTGTCTGGGACTGCAGTGCCATCAATTGTGTGCAAGGCAAGTGCCTCAGCCCTGAATTATCTCTCCAGCCCTTGGATGGTGAATTTGAATTCATTGCCTCCACTGCTTATGTTCATCAGCAATCTACCAGCCCTCTCTGAACTTCTCTGTACTCATCTATAAAGAGTTCTAATACCGCCTCCAAAGAGTTGCTATAAGATTGAATGCATTTCATCTTTAGACTTTTTTTGTTTTGTTTTGTTTTTTTTGGGTCACACCCATTGATGCTCTGGAGCTGTAGCACAGCAGATAAGGCGTCTGCGTGCACGCGGCCGACATGACCAACCCGGGTTCGATTCCTCCACCCCTCTTGGAGAGTCCAGCGACCTACCGATAGTATCTCACCTGCACAGCAAAGCCTGGCAAGCTACCCGTGATGCATTCAATATGCCAAAAACAGTAACAACAAGCCTCACAAATTGTTGTGAGACGTTATTGTGCCCACTCAAGCAAATCAATGAACAACAGGAAGACAGTACAGTACAGTATAGTACAGTACAGTACAGTACAGTTTGTTTGCTAGGTTTACCATAACAAGATATCACAGATTGAGCTGTTCTAAAAAGATGCTCAATTTTACTGCAAGGTGTCAGAAAGTTTGATTCTTTCTGAGTGGTGTTGAGAAAAAATTCTCTTCTATGCCTGTTCCTTAGCCTCTGGAAATTTACTGACAATCACTGGTTTTGTTTGGCTCAGAAATATTTCCATCTCTCAATCCTTTGTGTTCAAATTTTCATGCCTTCCTTTTAAGTATGTCATTCATACCTAATTGAGGATTCCTTCTCCTCTCATATGACCTTATCTTAACTAATTATGTGTACAACGACTATGTTTCAGCATAAAAGTTACATTCTGAAGTAGTGGGGATTAGGACTTCAAAATATGGAGACATGAAGGATGACTTAGAGACAAAAGACATGGATAACAGAGGGTAGTGGCACTGCCACAAATTTCACCAATTCAGAGGGCACAGACTCCAGGAGCAAAGTTGCCTCCCAAGGCCAAGGTTGAGCCTAGATAACAGAGCTTCAACTGAAGAGAATTAGTCTCAGTTCTTTAAATCTAATGGTAATTGCCCTTCTTAAGTTTCAGTATATCTTGGCAGCTATGGCATCAGTTTTTCTTTCAACATTTCCCTTTCAGAATGAGAACGTGTATCCTCTATCTGTTACTACTTACAACTTTGGAAGCTGATAATTTCTTTGCTATCATAGGCTTACAGATGTGGAAGGATTTTGATTTTGCCTCAGGGTTAATTATACTCCAAGATTCATCCATACCTGCAACAGATAATATTTTAGGTGCAATTTTATACTATGAGTTGATGTTTGAATAAGTTAAGAACTGGGGAGATGCTGAGATATAAGTAAGTGTATATTACATGAAACATGAGCTTGTGACAACCAGAGGATGGAATGTTAAAGGTCAAATTTTTAACATCTTAAAACATATGTTGAATAAATAGCCCCCAGTACTTTATAATGTAACTGTATTTGGAAATATATATATATATATATATAAGTAATGAAAATTATGAAGTTCATGAAGGAATAGGGTAGAACTATAATGTGATATGCTTTGGTGTCTTTAAGAAAATGGGAAATTGGACATAGACATGATTAGAAAAACACAATGTGAAGATAATGTCTGAGACAGGATAGGAATTTATGTTTTAATAAACCAAGAAATTCCAAAGATTGTCAATAAACCATCTGCCACTTTTCAAAGGAAATAAACCCTGCTAAAACTTTGATGTTGGCATCTAATCTCCAAACACTTGAAGACAATAAATTTCTGTTGTTTGACCTCTCAGTTTGTGACATCTTTAGTAAACTAATATAATAGGAATAAATAATATTAATGTTGTTCTTAAAATAACTATCAGTAATGGTTCTCCAGATAAAATGCAGAGAAACATA
>JAOXYA010000020.1:15242234-15259195 GCA_028565675.1 Sorex palustris
TTTTGCCACTCTGTGTCTCTTAATTGGGTATTTAGACCATTGACATTGAGAGAGATTATTGTCATGGGGTTTTGTGTCATCTTTCTGCAGGGGGTTGTTGGGCTTGTAGGGTGTTGTCTCATTCTTTTATGTGTTTGCCTTGTCTTATCTCTTGACTTGCCCCATTAGTCCTTCTTTTAAGGTTGGTTTTGAGTCTATAAAGTTCCTGAGTTGTTGTGTATCCATAAATTTGTATATTGTTCTTTCAAGTTTGAATGAGAGTTTAATCTAATAGAGTATTCTTGGTGAGGCATTAATTTCATTGAGTGTTTTCACTATATCCCACCATTGTCTTCAGGCTTATTTGGTTTCCTCTGAGAAGTCTGCTGTAAATCTAAGGGGTGCTTCTTTGCATGTGATTTCCTTCTTTGGCCTTGCTGCTTGCAGTATTATGTCTTTATCTGTGGTATCCATCATTCTGATTTTGATTTTTATTTGAGTCATTTTATTAGGGTCTCTTTTAGCTGGTACCCTTCGGGCTCCTTGGACCTGGAGGTCTGAATTCTCCAACTCTGGGAACTTCTCAGTCATGATATTTTTAACTATTGCTACTTCATCGGGGTTGCCTGTCCTTCTGATACTCTGACAATTCTTATGGTGTTCCTCTTGAGTATATCCCTTATGTCTCTTATTCTCCCTAGAGCTATTTTGAGGTCTTTTCCTATTGTATGTTTTCCCTATATGCATTCTGCAGCTCATCTTCAAGCTCACTGATTCTGTCTTCGGCTATTGTCATTCTACTGTTGAGGGTGCTCACTGCATTTTTAATTTCATCTACTGAATCTATTATTTGTGACACTTCTGTTTGTTGCTTTCTTATTTCTGCTCTCATTTCTTTCTGTATTTTATTTTCTGTCCATTCTACTGTTTCTTTCATGTCCTCCTTTAATTTACTGGATGTCTGATGATTTTTTTGTTAAAAAAATAATTAGTGAGACACCATGAGGTACAGTTGTAGATGCTTTTAGTTCATTAAACATCTTCAACATTTCATTTCTGAATTCTTTATCGGAGAGATCGTATTTGTGGGTAACCCCTGTTGAGGCTTCTGGGCTCTTCATTCACTCCTTGTGGTGGGGATTTGTGCTGTTTCATCATGTTGCTGTGGTAGTACGGACGTGGGACCCTCCAGTTCACTATCAGTATTCCCCTCTCATTGCACGGAAGGATTCTGGATGAGCTTGGTATGTAGAGTCCTAATTCCCCTGACCCTGAAAGAGCCCCCACATGACAGGGATGAATGGAGACGTTACTGGCACCCACTTGAGCAAATCAGTGAACAATGGGATGACAGTAATGATGGCAGTGATATTATCAGGGAAATGCAAATCCACGTGGCAATGACACTAGTGAAAATGGTCTAAATCCAAACATTCAGAAACATTCAGTGTGCTGGTGGGTGCAAAATAATATTTTTCTGCAAAATTGTGAAGATTAGCTGACCACAGTTGTTCTGTTCATGAGAAATATGCCTGTGGTGAAAACCATCTAGTGAAAAACATCCTTACCTGTCCTGTTCCTGTTTCAGAGTTGGCAGGAAGTTAAACACTGCCAACTCTGTGCACAAACTGCATAAACATCGCCACCGCACATGATAAGGAAAACTGACTCTACCCATGGTTCACATAGGTTGACACAGGAGAGCAGGATCTGCCAAAGGCAGCTGGGTCTGAGCAACACGACCCTGGAATGCATTTGGCACATCTTTGAGATGGTCAAAGTCTCACCCTGTACTCCAGATGTGCTCCTATGCATATAGTCTCACCCTGGCCTTGCAGATGACATGTTTGAGAATTTCTGCTTCTGTGCTCTCCCTCCAGCTGCCTGCAAATGCCCTCTCCCCCTCTCTCATAGAGACTATAAAATGAAATTCTCACTCTTGTTCAAGCCCAGTCTGCCTAGCAGGAGCTCAGCTCAAGCTGGTATTATAAACCTGAGTTTCCCAACTCTCAGTGAGCCTCTCAGTCTTTTTTCCAGGCTACAAGTAATACTTTCCACAACACAAGCATCAAGCAACATTGGCCTGACTAGGGATATCTAACATCCTCCATTCCTACCCAGCACAGATTGCTCTCTTCCACGATACTCAACAAATGTTTCATACTTGCTTTTACTCCAGCATTGGGTAAATTATTTTATCTTTGAGAAACTGTCCAAACCCTCCACTCATTGAATTTGGTTTCTCATGGGGAATACTCCACTTTCTCCCTCTCTCTACAATTTCTCTCCCTTGATTGCGTATCAAAGGAGCCAAAGAACTGTTGCAGGTTCAGAGTCAGTTATTCCAGAATTAGGATGTGTGGCTTTCTTATGCTTTAACTGACTTCTTTCTTGTTGAGTCATGCTCTACATCAGTACAGTGAGACCCATTCATATTTATGGTCTTTGGTCTCTACTGCATCCATGTATGCCAATAATGAACAATAGGAAAAGAAATGAAGAGGGAAATCCAATTCACATTGCATCCGGAATAATCAAACACCAAGGAATACGGCACAATGAAAGAACATGGTCTACTACTACAATTAAAGAACATGGTCTACTAAGATAACTATAATTCACTGGTAAGGTAAGTTTTTTTTTTTTTAGGTTGGTGGATCATCTGTGGTGCTGTGTGTTGATTCTGGTCAGCTACATGCAAGGCAAGTTCCCTACCTGCTGTAATATGGCTGCAACCAATTTAGTGTTTTTAAGGTAATTAAATCTTGAGACATCTCAAGTGAAAGAAAAAAATAGAAAAGGATAATAATAAAGTGTAGCCATTAACCATTATCATTTAAATAGTTAAAGATGAACAGAAATGCAAAATAAAAAGCTATCACAGGAAGATAAAGAAAAACATGAAAGATACTCAAAAGAGAAAATACCCAAGGAAAACCAACCACAGGCTGATCCTGACTCAGAGGTTAGAATTAGTTATCGTGAATGTTATATCAGCTATTATAATAATGTTTAGAAAATGAGCAAAATTGTTTTTCAATTAATAAAAAGATAATGTGTCTAACCTAAAATATAAATTATAAAAGTTTCAAATCGGGCCAGAGATACAGATGATAAAGATGTTTGCTTTGAACACAATCCACCTGAATTTTCCCCAGCTTCCTATTGTTCCCTGAATCCCACCAGGAGTAATCTCCGAATACTGAGTCAGGAACAAGCTCTGAGCACTGCAGGATGTAGCTCCAAATTCACAAAATATTTAAAAAATATTTTTAAAATATTTAAAAAATATTTAAAAATATTTTAAATATTTTAAAAATATTTTAAAAATAAATATATGATATATATTTATTCTACAAAATAATATAACAAAAGGATATCTGGTTATTTGATGGGGCTCAAATATGGTTTGAACCATGGGAACACCTGCAAGTGTGATTAGAGGCCACTCTAAAAGCCTCTATACCTCTGGGAGAGCCTAGCAAGCTACCGAGAGCATCCCACCCACACACCAGAGCCTGGCAAGCTATCTGTGGCATATTTGATATGCCAAAAACAGTAAATACAATGGCTCTCATTCTCTGACCCTAAAAGAGCCCCCAATATGTCAGCATTAAGAAGGATGAGGAAAGAGAGGCAATAAAATCTTTAAAAAATTTTTTTTATTTTTATTAGTGAGACACAATGAGGTACAGTTGTAGACTTACAATTTTTTGTGCTTGAGTTTCATGATTAAATACCCATCCCTCCACCAGTGCCCATTTTCCACCACCACAGACCCCAGAATCCCTCCCACCCTTCATCCCCCCATCCCACCCTGCCTCTGTGGCAGGGCATATCCTTTTGTTATCTCTCTCCTTTTGGATGTTGTGGTTTGCAAAAGAGGTATTGAGTGGCAATCATGTTTGGTCTATAGTCTACTTTCAGCATGCTTCTCCTATCCTGGGAGAAGGATGCTCCCAACACCCTTTATTTCGTGCTCCCTTCTTTATCTGAGCTGCCTTTTCCCCTAGCATGTGCGGCTGGCCTCCAAGAATGAAGTTTTTCTTTTGACAGTCTTTCCCAAGGCGGCTTATGGGGTGCGTCCCACCCCACCCGGTGATGTGGTGTGGGGCAGGTGACCTGCATCAAGGTGGGGAGAAGGTCAAACTGGACCTTCGCTTCTGGTTCTGTCTCTGGCTCCTGGAGCTCATGAAACAGTTGACAGCAGAATGGACCAAACGCTGAGCTGCCCCAGGCTGGGCAAACAGCAGCCCGGCTTCCTAGGAAAGTTCGTATAGATGAGTTCGGAAGGGCCAACCGTGAATTGAAGAAGTGTACTGAGGAAGAGGAAGAGGCACTGTTTCGCGGCGCTGCTCTTGCATGCACAACGGGGGCTATTTTAATAGCAGGAACTTCTGCATTCCGCAGCTGGCGGGGGCCGGTGGGGAGTGCCCCATGAAGTGAAACTGCCCCACCCCCAGCATGAAGGCTGTACCCAGGGCCACACTCACAGTTGGGGTGCTACCCCGGGGGGCTGCCTGTCACATCCTGGGCAATTCTTCCTCCTTTTAATAAACCTAGCTGTGCTCTTCTTGAAAAAATTATTGTAAGATAGGGAACATTTGCCATAAATTAGATATAAAACTCTATTCCTGAGCCAAAAAGATAGTACAGGGTTAAGGGTCACTGACCTTTCAGATGGATGACCCCAGTTCAACAGCACATATGGTCCCCACTTCCCCCCGGCTCTAGTATGAGTGACCTCTGAGCACAGAGCCAGAATCAGCCCTGAGCAGCTCTCAGCCCCGAAACAAACAAATAAAATTTAAATCTTCTTCCTCCAAGTTGCTTGGAATCCCAGGGTAGCAGTTCCATTTCCATCCTGAACTATTAACATCTAGGAAAGATCTTTGTCAACTACCTGCAGAAATACTGGATGATTCCAGAGCTTCTCAGGAGTCGGCAGACTCCTCCACATTCCAGCAGAGCTCAGGCTCTTGGGGAACAAAAGCTGGAAGATGCTCCAGCCTGGCCAATGGCGAGGACAGAAAACAGAAAACTTGCAAGTTCCTAGGATTTGCAATCATGTTCCAGCATTAACCTAGAGCCTGTTCCATCCCAGCATGTAGTGAATGCCCTCATTTCCCTAGAGTTCCTGCTATAGCAGAGACCCACTGACTCAAAGCTGGAGTTTATGTCACCAGGTTGGCAAGAGGACAGGTGCTGCTTATGGGAATCTCAACAATTAGCTCATGAAAATTTTGTCTTATCTTATTATAAGTCACCCTAGTTGAAACCAAGCATCACAGGAATTTTAGGATGGTATCTGCATTTCTGAAAAAGGAACAGTACTGTGGTCTGCTTGGTGAGATGTAAGGGTTGGCTGGCTGTGGAAAAAAGGAAGTAGTGGGGGACGGAGTTGATTGCACAGCAGGTAGGGTGTTTGCCTTGCAGATGGTCAACTCATTCTATCCCCCACACCACATATGATTGTCCAAGCCTTCCAGGAATAATCCCTAAGCACAGAGTCAAGAGTTAGCCCCAAGTACAGTCAGGTGTGGCCCAAAAGCAAAGCAAAAAAAAAAAAAAAACATATTCAGGGCATTGGGAAGAGCACAGCATTTTTAAAAATCTCTATGCTCAGGGTTGACTCTTGGCAGCACTCAGGGGACCCTATGGGATGTTGGGGATTGAACGCAGGTTAACTGTGTGCAAGGGAGCGTGACCTGCTATACTATTACCCCAACCCCTAAGATATTTGTTTCAAAAAATTTTTTTTTCTAAACTGGTAAATGACTATTTCTCTGAACTGGTAAATGTCTAACACAGAATGATTCAAACCTGGCTAATTTTAGGGCTGCTGTTGCTTTTATTGTTTTTTTTTTCTTTTTGGGTCACACCCGGCAATTCACAGGGGTTATTCCTAGCTCTGCATTCAGAAATTACTCCTGGCGGTGCTTGGGAGACCACATAGGATGCTGGGAATCCAACCCGGATCAATCGCATGCAAGGCAAATGCCCTACCCGCTGTGCTATCGCTCCAGCCCCTGTTGTATGTGCTTAATGAGCTCATCTTTAAGGTCTCACACTGTGTAATATACTCAGTATTTTACAAAATCACCCTAAATGTCTGACACTTCCCCAACCCCCAGCTGCTAAGCCTTTCCCCCTTCTCTGTCTTCCCCCCTTCTCTGCCTCCCTCGCTGTGACTTCTATGGGGGTCCCCTTCTACCAAACCTGGGGCTCCCCAGGGAAGAGGAGGAGACACTTAGTCTCAAGGTATGAAACCCTCTAACCAACTGTAGACAGTCCACTTCCCACTCCCCAGTTCTCAGACTGAGCACGATGAACTTTTAGCATGACCACTAGCATTCAGGGGTCCAGCCATAGCACAGCGGGCAGTGCAGGGCACGTGTTTTGAATGCAGCCAATCCAAGTTCAATCCCTGGCACCCGCTATGGTCCCTCGAGCCCAACAGAAGTGATCCCTGAGTGCAGAGCAAGGAGTAAACCCTGAGCTCCACAGGGTGTGGCCTCAAACCCCAAAATAAATAAATAACTACTGTCACTGTCACTGTCCTCCTATTGTTCATCGATTTGCTCAAGTGGGCCCAGTAACATTGTGAGACTTTTTACTGTGTTTGGCATATCGAATATGTCATGGGTAGCTTGCCAGGCTTTGCCGTGTGGGCGAGATACTCTTGGTAGCTTGCCGGGCTCTCTGAGAGGGGCAGAGGAATCAAACCCAGGTGGGCCATGTTAGCTGCATGCAAGGCAAACGCCCTACCCACTGTGCTATCACTCCAGCTCAAATAACTACTATCATTCACAAAAATGTAAGCTCTGAAGTGATAAGGTCAATACAGAACCCAATTTTGAGTTGCTTAAGAGATTGATTTTGTTAGACTAAATGAAATAAACTGGATTTTTTTCATTTTTATTGATTTAAAATGCTGCTCATCATGCTTTTCATGCATCCATTAGTCCAATACCACAACCATGTGCAGAGACTGTTTCCCTTCACCAGCATCCCAAGGACCCTTCTTAATGCCTCTGCCCTCCATATAAGCTCAATTACATAGACAAAATCTTCAGTTCTGATTGATGCCTTTGAACATGAAATAGGTGTGTTTTAGATCAAGCTCAACTAAACATTGGCAATTTCACATCGTCCAAGTTGTTTTCAGGAATCCTTCTGTTCTAAGGTTTTCATCTTCTTCCCCAACTTTAGCCTCATCCTGTTTTTCCCCTCCACAGCCCCTTGGAATTTTCCCTCAAATCTCAATGTCTGCTCTGAAGCCCATTGGCTCCCTACTAAGTTCATCTTGCTCAACCATCACCCATTCCACAAACTTTGCTCAAGTACCTTCTCCAATCCAGGGACCCACACACTGCTGTTGGCATAATGTAAATTGAAATCTGCCCTAGACTTTTGAGGGCCCCTTTGTCTGGTAACACCAGGAAACTTGGAAAACAGATCCACTTTGTGATAGAAATGTGGTCAATAATATCATCAAGAGTCAAGGACCATCCGTGAGGAAGATTTCAAAGAAGTCATCATTGAATTGGATCTTGAGGAATTTGTAAGACTTCCTGACTGAGTCAAGGTTTAGCAGGTGACAGCACTAGATGATAGTACTGCGGGAATGAACGATTGAATATTCTGGGAAAGGGCTAGTAATAGGACAAAATATTTGGATGTAAGGAGGCAAGAGAGGATTGAAGTTAGATTTTAAAGGAATATGTCATTTCTCCCCCTTTATCATGGGGGTAACAGAAATTTTTCTAATAAAAAAATAACTTTTTCTTCCAACTTTTCTCCTACTCCCACCCTCTTCCCCTCTGATAACTTCCATTGTATTGCAGTAAAGTAACTTGATATTTGTTTCTGAAATGCACTTCCTGCAAAATTCAAAAGTCTTTATTTTCTATAACCAGTTAGATTAGAAGGAAAGACTCAAAGTGAGTGGCCATGTAGGCATTTATAAAATGGAATCTATTGGGTTTTTTTCTACTGACAAAAGAAATAGACTCATCCTAAGCAACTATCACTGTATCACTGTATCACTGTCATCCTGTTGTTCATTGATTTACTCGAGTGGCACCAGTAAGGTCTCTATTGCTCCCAGCCCTGAGATTTTAGCAGCTTCTTCTTACTTGTCTTTCCCAACAATTGGAGGCTCTTTCAGGGTAAGGGGAATAAGACCTGTTATAGTCACTGGTTTTGGCATATCAAATATGCCACAGGGAACTTGCCAGTCTCTGCCCATGCAGGCGGGATACTCTCGGTAGCATGCCGGGCTCTCCAAGAGGCACATATATATATGTTGCCTAATGTCTGAACTCCATCAAACATGGTGTGGTAATTGTGGAATGGGTAGGAAGCCCCAAAAGCCTCCATCCATCTCAGAAATCCCGGCAAGTTACCGAGAGTATCCCGCTCGCACGGCAGAGCTGACAAGCTACTCATGGCGTACTCAATATGTCAAAAACAGTAACAATGAATGGTCCTCATTTCCCTGACCCTGAAGGAGCCCCCAATATGTCATCAGGCTACACTTGCACTTGACAGGGACGAATAGAGACATTACTGGGTCCACTCGAGCGAACTGAAGAACAATGGGGTGATAGTGATAGTGATAGGGTAGGAAGTGTCTTATGATGTCTGGAAAGTGGTCTGGTGGCAGTTGGGTAGTGGAGGTCGGCTGCTGGGGCTGGGTCCCTTAGTGTGGGGAGGGCTCTCGCCCACCCCCCTCTGGGGAGCCCCGAGTGAAAACAGCCTGATGAGGAGTCTGGAGGCATGGTTATGGGGGCTTTATTTTATGCTCCCTTTCGGGAGAAGCAGCTGTAAGTTCTGAAGGGTGGTCATGAGGAGATTATCTGGTGCCAGCAGGGTGTGGCCTATGGGTGTGACGCCTGGGTCACCAGAGACTGGGGAAAGTAGGCAGAGGACTTCTGCTCCTGGGTCCCATTGAGCCCAGAGTCTAAGGTCACAAAGGTCACAAAGTTCCACATTACCTGGGTTCCATGGGACTTCACTCTGGTGTGAGACTCAGCCAAAGCATCCAGAGAGCGACCTGGAGCATAGTGGTGGTTGGATACTGGAGGTTGGATGCTGGGGCTGGGGTCCCTTTGGGGGAGGAGGGCTCTCGCCTGCCCCCCTCTGGGATGCCCCTAGTAAAAACAGCATGACTCCTGACTCGGAGTTTATATAATGTAACATTATAGAAATATACAACATTATAGAAATAAACAACATAGAAACCAAAAGCTCCCTGCCATCTAGACTTTCAGACCCATGCGCTATTCTATACTAATATCATCATATAGATTTCTTTAGGTCTTTATTTCCAGAAATGAACCACACATTAATAAAATTTTCTCTGTGCAAAGTAAATATAGTGCTACCTAATTCTTTCTAATGACTGTGTGAGAGGCACCTGTGTTATTATACTATAATATACCGAATGAATCTTTTTTAAATGATATTTGAGCTGTTTTAAGTTTTTCATAGACATAGACAATATTAGGAAGAAGGCCTTTTTACATAAACTTTTGCAAACTTTTGTTACCCTCAGACAAATTCTTCAAGATTCTTTGAGGAGCTGGAGAGGTAGTTTAGCAAGTAAGGCACTTGCCTTGCAGGCCACTAACCCTGATTTGATCTCTGGTAGTCCATAGAGCCCTCTAAGTCCCACCAGCAGTAATCCCTGATGCAGAGCTGGGAGTAAGCCCTGAGCACTAACCAGTGTGGCCCAAGCAAGCAAACTAACAAGCAAAAAAAGTTGTAAGAAACTGACATAAAGACAGCATTTTTTTCATCTTAATAGATTTTACCAAATTGCCGTCAGAAAGGTTACATCTGTTTATATTTATTTCACAATGAATGCAGACCCAAACTTCCTTCGGCAAGGGAGCGGCTTTCTAGGCTCTCCATTCTTATCAGCGAGTTCAAAGATCCTTGAGACCCTTCACTCAGCTCTGCAAATGTCTGTAATTCATATGTCTCTCTGGTTTCTAACCAATTAACATTAATAGCAGCTCTGAGATTTGCCCAAAAGAGCCGACATTTATGCCGGTCCCTGGGCCATTCCAAGCATGCCTTCTTTCCCAGGAGAGCTTTCAGCAGAGGGTACTTGGCGGGAATGCAGTAGCGTGGAATGGGTTCCAGGAGGATAAGCAGTACACAATCAGAACTTTCACGGAGGAGATTGCGACGGGAGAAACAGAGCTCATAATGGCCCCATACACTCTGAATGAAGCTGCTAGACAAAACAAAGATGGATTTATCGCTGTTCTCAATACAATTTATGATGGTGTCAGGAATTAACTGGTCAGGGTCAAAGTCTCCCTCCTGAAGACAAATCAAGACAGAACCATCTTCTTTCTCTAGTTTGGGGATTAATTCATATTTCACCCAGGCAGAATCATGTTCACTATATGAAATAAACACATGGAATTGGACATTTTTTGTCCGCTGTCGCCTTATCCTTCTAACCCTGTGATATATCCGTGTCCACTGATACAACATTCTAAAGTACCCCGGCATATCAAAGCGGAGGCAGCAGAGAGTCACAGCTATGCCCACAACTAGCACAACAGCTGCAATGGTGACCATCAGCAGTGCCGTGTTACAAAGTAATTCCGGGAGGTGAGCATCTTTCAGTCGAGTCCCCTTCAGGCCCAAAGGGTATTCACAGATGTAAGAATCTGGCCATTCAGCCAGGATGCTCTCTGAGTCTTTTCCTTGGCGAATGAAGTCTCTCAATTCACAAGTACAGTGGAATGGATTTCTTCCTGCCTTCAGAGTTTTCACGGCCTGGCAGCTACGGAAAAAATCCAGAGAGGGACTGAGCACCGAGTTCATGTCAACATGCAAAACGGAGAGTCCTCTGAAATGACTGCATCCAGGGAGATCGGTTAGAAAGTTCAGTGAAAGGTTGAGCTCTTGCAAAGACTTCAGGTGAGCCATCTCTTTAGGAACAGTTTGAATTTTATTATTACTCAGGTCGAGTATTTGAATACTTCCGGGCAAGCACCTGAAAACAGAATCTGCAAGTTTATTCGATGATAGGTTCATGGTGATCAAAGTTTCCGGCCACAAGCAATTTTCACCTTCGTCATGCAGTAGCAGATTGTGGCTCAGATCTAAGCCTTCCAGGGACGTGTTGTTGGCAAAGTGACTCACTAATACAAGGGTCTCCAATTTATTGTTATTCAGAATAAGATCTTTCAAATGAGGTAGCTGGATAGGTTTTTGGAACAGGTCATTTGTGAAAGCATTATTAGCAAAATTTAAATACTGGAATCGTGTAGGGTAATTTGGGAACAGCACGTGTGGTATTTGTGCATCTGAAATCGTCAGATTTTCTATATCCATTTTGGTAAAAAACAAGTATATTTTACTTTGTGGAACAGAAAAATCTCTGACATTTACATGCTCCAATTTTACACTTCTCACTACGGAAGCTGAGTAGTCAAATGAACTGTGGTCACGAGAGACCTTACCCCCCAAAGTCACATTTTGGATCTGGATGTATTCCACTGAGGTATGCCAGACAAATTGGAAGATGAGGAAAAGGTCATCCCAAGCTAAATCCAGTTTATTAAGTAACAGGAGTGCTGTTTTGGAAGTCTCAAAATTAAGGTTTTGCTGAATTTCATAACTTGCGAGTTGATTTCTGCTCTCTATATTGGTTATTTCTAATATTTTTGAAGTCTTGATTCCATCACGCAGAAGAACCCAGAAATTTGTGTTCTTTGATAAAATAACGTGAAGTTTTGTTGTGTTTAAGACAGTCAGGCTGCCTTCCTCATAGTGAGAAAGCACTTTCAGTCCCAACAAGACGGTATTCAGATGTAGATGGGCAATTTTCTGGAAAGCCGACTTTTGTATTTTAGCCCCACTAAGACCCAGGACCTCCAGGTGTAACATGTTGCCCAGTTCCTCACCCACGGGCAGTGTGTCAAAGTCGTTGAAAGAAAGATCTAAATGCCGGAGACTTGCCAGACAGTACCACGTTACAATCTTCAGTTGATTGTGAGACAAATCCAAATAGCTTAATTCCTTGTTGAATTCAAACACCCTGACATCCAGCTGTTGGATTCTGTTATGGCACAGGATCAAGACTTGCAATTGAGACATGGAACGGAAATCAGAACTCTGGAGCTGGACAAGGAGGTTGTGGGATAAGTCCAGAGTGGTTGTGGAGGAGCTCAGGTCTGCAGGAAGTGTCTTCAGAAGCATGTGAGAGCAGTTGGTCATCCATTCTTTCTCCTGTGGCAGCTTCCAAGCCCAGCTTGGCACAGAGAGAACAATGCTGCAAAATACATAAATGCTTCTGCTAGGCTTCATGGTCCTTGCAAGGATTTTAACGCTGGTTCCCTCATGTGAATGAGAAAGATGAATATAAGATCCTAGAAAGACAATGTAGGAAATTAAGGTTCTATTTAATTTGCTACACTACATAGGTTTTTTTTTTTTTAATGCTAAGATATGATTATCTCCTGGGCTTGATTTGAGGACTTATAGAGTCTCGAGTTACCTCTTTTTTTTTTTTTGGCTTTTTGTTTCACACCCGGTGATGCACAGGGATTACTCCTGGCTCTGCACTCAGGAATTACTCCTAGTGGTGCTCAAGGGACCATATGGGATGCTGGGAATCGAACCCGGATGGGTCATGTGCAAGGCAAATGCCCTACCTGCTGTATTATAACTCTAGTCCCCGAGTCTTGAGTTACTTCTGCCATGCAAGTGGAGACAAGGAAGTCTTCCTAGAAAGGAGAAATACAATAGCTGGGAGAAGTCTCCATGCCAGATGAGAGTGTGGCATTTGCTAAGAGGTACTCAAGACCAGTCTTCTTCCGTGCCCCTTTGTTGGTCTGAAAAGTTAAGAAGAACTAAAGTGGGGCCAGAGACATAGTACAGGGATTAAAGTGTTTGCCTTGCAAGCAGCTAACTCTTTTGATCCCCATCATTGTATAGAGTCCCCTTGAGCACTGCCAAGGGGTAAAATGAGTGTAAAAATCCCCATAAGGAGCAAAATAGGATTCTTTTCATAAAGACAGAATTAGTAATACTGATGCTTTTTAAGCTTTTGGGCCACACCAAACAGTTTTTGGTGACTATTTCTGGCGATGTTCAGGGGAACCATCAGCAGGTCCCTGGGTCAGATTAGAGTCAGCCATAGGCAAGGCAAACATCTTAACCCCCGTCCTATCTCTCATCTCAGTAGTATTGAATGTTCTTTCTCTCTTAGGTTCCAATATGTCTTATAGGACAATGGCAGATAGAGCTAGGAAGCTTGGAACTGTGATTTTGATATTATCATTTCAGAGAAGACTTAAAACAATTTTAAGTTTCTAAGTTTGGACACTATGTTTTTTGAAAACTATAGCAGGATCTAACCAACTTGCCCTAGTTGGTTCTCCTGATCTGGGACACTTAACTTGCATCTTTTAGCTCTCTCTTCTCCCCACCCAATACCACAGTATCTTCTGGATCTTATTCTCAAAAAGGAAGCAGAGCTTACTCTTATAGAGCTTCTCTAAATAGAATATAACAGAAAGTCCCTGGCAGTAATGCATATTCTTTTATCTATTTCATTTAAACATTTTTAAAAGCAGGCCATAAACTGCTGATGAAAGACACATTCAGCAAGCATTATAAATTATTATTATAGTTCTCCTACTGCTACTTCTGTACTGAAAGCAGGTGAAAACCAGAGAATAACTTACCTTAACAGCCAATAATTTAATTCTTTAAGTTCAAAGCTGCCATAACAATGACTATGGTGGCTTGCCAAAGAAGCCCTAATCATTGATTTTCTCTTTACCCAAAGAGGCACACAGCAAAACAATGGAGTGTGCCTTTCCATCTTTTGAGCTTGAGCCCCTTGAGCTGGAGTTTTTAAAAAATCCTTGAATATTGAGTGATTTGTTGCTGTTGTTTTTGGGCCTCACCCGGTGATGCTCAGGGATCAGTCCTGGCTCTGCACTCAGGGATCACTTCTGGTTGGGTGCAGGAAGCACCATATGGCATGCTGGGATCAAACTTGGGTTGGCCACATGCAAAGCCCCACCTACAGCACTATCTATCCAGTCCCTGAATGTTGAGTGATTTTCTTAAAGTAAGAGTAAGAATAATACTTCCTGGCCCTTTCCAATATGTCTGACCAGGAAGTGAATGTTTTCTATTGATTGGTTATCCTGTTCAGTCCTCCAGACAGTGAAACAATGGTGGCTATTTTATCCCTGTTTTGTTTTTAATCTCTGTTTACAGCAAGAGGAGCAGTCTAGAGGTTTAATTAGCAACCAGTGGCAGAAAATCCAAACCGAAACCCACAATCACCTGCAAGACCCGAGATCCAATCAATAACCCAGTGACAGTCACTAATCCTCAGCTTTATTAATACACATATTAATACACATTAATACAGACAAGAGAACAAATACTGACAATCTGAATAAATCTACTTTTTTCCCATCTCCTTGATTTCTTTCAAATTCTCCCTTCTTTGGAAAAGACCCCCTCAAAGCCTATTTCTTTTTCAGCAAAGCAAGCTAAGAGTTCTTACCTCAGGCTTGCGTGGGCCCATCAGCGCTGCAGGTGTGGTCCAGTCAGGTTCACAATTGCCTGTAAGAGGGGCCAAAACAGAGCTTTTCTACGACAATTGAACCCCTTTGCCCTCTACTGTATGCTGGTGGCACTACACCCTGAATGCCTGCATTAAATATTTAGGGTGCTTTTGGCAAGTGAAGTGAGGGTGTGGGGGCCTCCCAAGCATTGCTCAGAAGCCCAGGGGCCCGACTGGCAGTTCTTAGCCACCCAGCCAGTGGTTCAATGCAAGAACTCGAGGATGAAGAGCTGCTGGGGCCCTGCAGTGTTGGGGTTACTCAGGTTACCCAGGTAGTGCTTGGTGGCCCCAAGGCTGTGCCTAGTGATGTCATCAATGCTCAGGGAACCACGTGCTACCACCAGGAATCGAATCCAGGTCAGGCACGGGCTGTAAATAACTGCTGTATATCTCCTGAGTTTTCTTTCTTTAGATTTTGGGCCACACCCAGCAATGCCAGAGGCTTCCTCTTGAAAAAGAAATGGTAAACATCATCTGTTTTAATGTAGATTTCAGGGTACAGAGTAATGACTTCAAAGCAAGGCTTTTGACATTTTTCTTTATACTTAAAAATCAAATGACATGGCTGAATTTTCCCAGTGAAAATAAAAATTCCTAAACAGATTTGTCCACAGGAGAAGTGATCCACTTTACAAAAAAATGATTATAATAGTTCTATGTCAATATGACATTGGGAAGGAGGTATGTTTTTAAAGCAAGACTTCGTTGGCATCAATTTCCCCCTGCCCCAGCAAAATGGAAAGCATGTATGTCTACTTATATTTTAAAGGAAAATTGTACAATAAATAGCTTCCCAAAAAAAAAGCAGCTGCAAAACAACAACAACAACAACACAACAACAACAACAACAAAACCTAGCCTGTTCTGTTGTCCACATAAACATAAAGGGAAATTTTCTGCACAACTTCTGGAGAAAAAAATCCCCGGGTCTCTGATGACTGGACTGAGGTTCCCAAGACGGAGTGAGGTCCAGGAAAGAGGCTGTGGACAGTGGAGGAGGGATATTGGCACTGCAGAGGCAGGGGTTGTATGGTAACACTCTTCCGTGTGCCCTAAAAGTTATGGACACCTGTAGTCTTATGTAGACTCTATGTTATACTCATCAGAAAGGGACCGGAGCAATAGGACAGTGGGAAGGTGCTTACCTTGCATATGGCAAACCTGTGTTCTATCCCCTGCATCCCATATGGTCCCCAGAACACCACCAGGAGTAATTCCTGAGTGCAAAGCCAGAAGTAATCCTGAGCATTGTTGGGTGTGACCCAAAAAGAAAAAAAAAAGAAGCAGAAATTAAATTGGAAAAAGAAAGAAGCATGTCAGCCGACACTGCCTCATGAGCACAGGGGCTGGTGCTTGCCCGTGGTAGAGCCGTGTTGCATAGACAAGTGGAGCTCTAAGACCTCTTTCCCTGCAGAAATTCTCAAGCAATAATTAGCAGACACATATATATGTGCTAGATTGCTCTCTTTAAATGAAATAGTCACTGGTGGGGTGGGGTGGGGTGGGGGCTTTAGATGTCCAAAGATGTCTTCTTTCATTTCTCACAACCTTAGCTTTGCACTGTCAAGAATAAAGATGTTTTATTTACTTGGCATTGAATGTGATTGCCAGAAAGCAGAGAGCCAGGGTAGAAAGCAGGATTCCGGGCATCTTCATCCCCACATGCATAGCAGCTTCCTTCCACCCTACATGCAGAAAAGGGTCACACAGATGTTCTAGACTAATTCTCTGCAGCAACTGCATGGAACTTGAGTCTGTAGTACATTGTCATTCCAGAAGTACAATTCCTGCTAGACAGATGATAAAACAGGCATAGAGAGAACAGGAAACCTGTTCAAGGTCATTATCCACAATGAGACAAAGTCAAGATTCATAAGTGATTCAGTATGGTTCCATGATCTGCATTTTCCCCATGACTCCAACCCCACGCCTCAGACTTCTAAGCTCATTAAATCTTTATTTGCAGTAAGTGATTAGAACACCATGCTCAAAACCATATGAACTAATACCTTTGTCTTTTTTTTTAAATATTGTTTGAGGGGAAGCATTTCGGGGGATGGGTGATACATACCCAGCTATGCTCAGGGACTATTACTGATGCTGTGCTCAGAAATGAACCCTGGCAGAGCTCAGGAATCAAATTGGGGTCTCATGCAGAAAGAGTGCCTTGCTTTCAGTGTTCCCTTTTTGGCTCATGAATTGATAACTTTAATTTGTGATGCTTTTATTTCCTTCAAAAAAATCTTTTCTTGGGAGGATCCTCCCAGGATAGGAGAAGCATGCTGAAGGTAGACTATAGACCAAACATGATTGCCACTCAATGCCTCTTTTGCAAACCACAACACCCAAAAGGAGAGAAAGAACA
>JAOXYA010000020.1:15265825-15279548 GCA_028565675.1 Sorex palustris
CAGGAATTGCTCCTGGTGGTGCTCAGGGGACCATATGGGATGCTGGGAATCGAACCTGTGTCGGTCATGTTGGCTGCCTGCAAGGCAAACGCCCTACCCACTGTGCTATCACTCCAGTCCCAAGAGAAGGAAGTTTTAAGGATAGTTGGAAATGATAAATCTGGATATGAACTGCTTGCTGAAAGCAGGTAAAGGAATAAACACTGTAACCTCTCAGTATCTGTGTTGCAGACCCTGTGCTCAGAAGGAGAGGGGACAGGGGTAGGGAGGGAGGGGAGGGAGGAGAGGGAGAGAAGAAAAGTACTTGCCACAGAGCCATAGAAGCAGGTTAGGGGAGCGGGAGGAGTCGGGAGGGAAACTGGGGTCATTGGTGGTGGAAAATGGACAATGGTAGAGGGATGGGTGTAGGATCGTTGTATGACTGAAACCTTATCATGGACACCTTTTAAACAGTATCTCACGGTGACTCAATTTAAAAAATAAAGAATTTGTCTCTACTTTTTCATGTTTTGATACCTTCAGCCTGGTGTTGAACTTTTGCGGAGATTCACATCTGTTGGCTTGGGGTGGAGTGGGTCAAGGCACTTTAAAAGGCATGTGTTGTTACTCTTCACAGCAGGGAGGAACAGGGAGTGCGGACCAGGGCAAGGTGCGGCTGTCTCAGGGCAGGCTCTGATGTCACTCGGCACACCCAAACACACCTGAAACACACCTGGGGCACCTGAAAGAGGGAAGCTCTAAGGCGCGCACGCGTGCGGAACTCAGAATGCCAGTTTAAAAATACCCGCACGCTCCCTAACGCTATCATGCTGGGTCGTGCTATCGCATATGCACATCCCTTTAGGAGGAGACTGTTAGGCTATGCATAGTTTAATGAGCTTTCTCCTTCCTCGACTTAATATTTGGCGAAGCCCTGAGCAGCTTCAGGGTCAACAAACGAATCTTACAGTGGAGATTGTGCTTCTTTTGGCTACTCCCAGCAGGCCTTCCTCCCGCCTGGATACAAAACATGCGCATTAGGTCTCTGGGGTGACTCCCCCCCCCCCCAAAAAAAAGACCACGGTGTAGCCTTTCTTCTGAAGTTCACTGTAGTTGACATCAACAGTTCCTTTCCGAAAGCCACGTAGAGTTCGGTTCTCCCCTGCCGTTGCGATGAAATGAAAATAAGCATGCTTGCGCTCACACACTTGGCATCTAATCCTTGTCTGGGTACAAAGGCACTGGCGTGAAACTCTTGGGCTAGAAAGAGAATGCATTCGAATTTTGCTCCCCGTTCCCAAACCGGCCATCCCGAGCTTTGGCTTGCTTGCTTGCTTGCTTGCTTGCTCGGTTCCTTCGGCATCCGGCAACACGCCCACAGACACCAGAGCTGTCTCGCGCAGAATCCCAGGGGCGCAAACTCCTGCCAAACTTGGGCGAGCCCTTGCCGGCGACTCCGTCTAATGGGATGCTCCGGGCGCTTTTTAGAAGGAAAGGAGTCTAGACTGACCCCGAGGTCCTCCCCGAGTGGGGATGGGCCGCTCTGCAGCGCTCCCGGAGGGATAGAAGCCGAGTTTCCCAGCTCGGGACGCGTCTGCAGCCGTGCACCCTCTTCTGCCACTTGTGAGGGGGAGCGGGGCGCGGGTCAGTGCAGGGACGGGCGGGGCGCGCGCGGGGGCGGGGTCCCTCTGTGGCCGACCGCGGGGCGGAGCAGCCCGGTCGCCCGCCCCCCGGGTCCCCCCTCCGGCCCGCCCTCCGGCCGCGTCCCCGCCGGCCCTGCCGACGTGGCGGGGCGGGACCCGCCCGGCGCTCCCGCGCGCACCCGGCCGCCCGAGCGGTAAGAGCCCCGGCGCCCTCTCCCCAACCCCTTCCCCGGCGGGCGGTGCGCGGACAGCCGCGCGGGGTGCTGGGGGGAGACCCTGCCGTCGCGTCTCTGCCTGTCCCCCGCCTCCCCGACCTAACGCAGAGACACCGTCCGGCCGGGGGAGATCGCCGGGGGTCCCAGGCACCCGCGCTCGAGGGGGCGAAGGTCCGGGCGGCGCGCGGCGCGGCCGAGGGCCCTGCGTGCGTGCGGGCGTGTGAGTGTGTGTGTGTGAGTGTGTGTCGCTCCGGGTCCACGCTCATGCACACACCCACACGCCCACACGCCGGCTCTGCGCCCCTCGGCCAGGCCCCCCGCCAGCCCCCCGCGGAGCCCACCGGAGCCGGCCTGTCGGGGCACCTCGCAAGTTGCTGCAGTGACCTCGGAGCCGCGGAGGCCCGCGCAGGCTGCAAGGGGCCCCAGTGACGGGACACGCAGGGAGCAGAGAGAGGCCCCGATCCCGGGATCCTCCGACTTTAGCCTAGGAACATCGCGCCTCCTACCCCACCCCCCAGCCAGCTCCTTATCTCTGCCCCCCCCTCTCCGAATCACGCCCTGACGGCTCAGCTGCCCTAACCTATACTCTTACCTGACCTCACCTTGATTCCTGCACCCTGCTTCGGTCGCTCGCCCACCCACTCTTTCCCGAATCTGGTGAGTATTTCCAACCCTATTGGATTTGCGCCTGAGTGTGGCTGCCGCTCCCCCACCGTGTAAAATGTTATTTGTGTGTTTGCCAGGTCATCCTGGCCCTCTCTGTCCCGTCAGTACGTTCCCATCCTCAACCACAGGAGACATACACACAGGTGGCTTTTTTTTTTTTTTAAATCTGTGCCCGCCCAACTCCAAAAGACACCAGCCAACCCCTAGGGAGTTGGGAAAGAAACCAGATTTCTCCTCCCGAGGATTCTTCCTGTCCCTTTCCTGCTTCACCCAGATCCATTTCGTGCCTGAAAGATCTTCCTTTCCTCCATCATAGCCTGAGCTCAGGACAAGGATTGGATAAATCTCTCCACGGTAAACTTGAAGCCAAAGGAGACTTTCAGGGTGGAACAGGAGGCACAAATGACCCAGAACAGAGGGGATTTGAGGTTGGGACAAGGCCTGTCTGAATCCTGGTGATTTGGACATATAAGTCGCCGTTTATTTATGATTGGGGTTATGGAAAACATTTCCCCCCCTCTTGTATCAACCTCAAACAATATCTTTTAGTTCTGTAAATATCCGAGTTTCGGAAACCAGGTAGACTTCTTGGCCAAGGGTCCTGGAGAAAAGAGGGAGATAATGTGGAGTTAAATGTTCTTTTCCAATGCAGTAGAAGCCCTTGCAGAGTATTCCATAAACGCAGAAGAGGGGGCAATTTATTGGAAGGGGTGGGGGAGCGGAATAGGGAAAAAATTCAGAGCAAAACAGGGCATTAGATGTCAGAAAGCAAATAGGGAGTGTACAAACAACTGCTGGAGATGGCGGGCCTGGGCAAAGGAGCTGGTTGGGGAAAAGGCAGGAGGCGGGAAGGGCGTGGGCAGTGCTGGCCAGTGGAGGGGAGTGTTGGCATGTTCCATGCCTCAGGGAAGTGGACAGAGAGCAGAGCGGTGGCAAAAGGACCTGCAAAGGTGTGTAAATGTCATGGTTTTTTTTTCTTTTTGGGTCACACCCAGCAATGCACAGGGGTTACTCCTGGATCATGCACTCAGGAATTACTCCTGGTGGTGCTCAGGGGACCATATGGGATGCTTGGAATCGAACCTGAGTCGGCCGCATGCAAGGCAAACACCCTACCCACTGTGCTATCGCTCCAGCCCCTGTTATGGTTTTTAGACCAAGGAGCAAATAGAGTTTGTCTGTATTTTAAAAAATACCCAGGGACTTGTGAAAACTACTTGCGGGGGGGAGGGGGACGGGGAATCTGGACGCCTGGCACATGTATTTGTCACCCTCCATGGGAACTTTACCACCTGATTCAGAACCTTTTTGGATCAGGTCCTTCCTGGATCAGCAGGTTCTTTCCATGTAAGGGGATTGATTTCACCCAGAGCATTGTGGTGCCATCCTCTTGCTGCCAGGTAAGTCCATTCAGACCCCCAACTCAATCCACATCACCATTCCTTAATGAATCGAAGGACATGTCGCTTCTAAGATTAGGATGAGGGCTCAGCCTGCAAGCTGAGGATAGTCATTTCCATAGCACACATTTTTGTTCTGATTTGGGTTTTGGGGCCATATCCAGCTCAGAGCTTACTCCTGGCTCTGAACTCAGAGATCACTGTTGCTAATGCTTGAGGGACCCTAAGGGGTACCAGGGATTAAACCTGGGCCAGCTGAATGGAAGGCAAGTGCCCTACCCACTGTACTATCTTTCCGGCCTCAATATCAAATAAATCTAGATTGGTGAACAACCCGCTCTCTTGTCCTCATTTTTCTCTGCCTTTATGGACTGGACTCAGTCAGTCCTGCAGGCCAAGTTTCCGGATTCTTTGGTTTAGCCTGGCTTTATAGAGGAAGAGGCGAGGCTGCCAGCACAGACGAGTGAAGAGTCAGTGGTTCAGAGTTGGGTTTTTACCATCTCAATACCAACACTCCCAGCTGTTCTCTTCCTCCAGGCGGCTCTTGGCCGGGCCACACAGACACCATCATTCCTATCAAGAGTTTATCCTGATGCTGGGCATTTGCACAGACCTAGCCCTGTCCTGCCATGCCCAGGAATCGAATCAGAGCAACTTTCATGGTTTTCCTTTGCATTGAACTCAGTCTAGTTCAGGCACAGCTTTCATATTCACCGGATGGGCTATTTTGCATCATCGCTTAACTGTTTCGTGCCAGCAGCACTCATTTCCTGAACCTTCACTGACCGGGAATGAAATGAAAACAGATGATTCATTTTCCGTAGCTTAGCGGCCACATTTTAGACTTATTTTTGGAGCATGATACGTGGCTGCACCAATACCTAGCCTCGTACCAGGAGCCTTGGAAGTGATGAATGGATTTAGTCATGAAAAAACAACTTATTCCCAGCCTACAAAGGCTGCTTTATGTGCCCCCTTCCTCTCCTTGGGGTGGACTGAAGAAGCCGCCTTGTTTCTGGGGGCAGAGTCGCCTTAGCTTCAAAGCCACATGATGGAGCTGCAGTGATCCATGGTCTACACCAGCAAATGGAGGCCATGGTCAGACTGCTTGGGGAGGACCTCGGTAGAGAAGGGCTGGTGCAGGACAGTAGGGTACATGTCCCAGCTACAGTGGGGCACAGGGACTCCTGGGTATTTACAACATAGCTTCCAATCACTTCAGACAAAATACATCTTTCTAAGGGCTGGGGACACATGCCTTGCATGCATAAGAACCCAGTTTTGATCCCTGATTCTCCATGGCCCCCAAGCACTGTCCAGGAGCATTGCCAGGAATGACCCCTGTGTCCCTGAGCTGCTCCTGGCGGCCTCCCTTCCCAATGCCCAGGAAGAGATCAGGTCTCCCGGAACAAGATCATTTTTGTTTTGATTTTGAAGTCTAGACGTGTAACAGGTAGAAGTAACCATCGATTAAAGGCGTCTAATGAGTTAAAAGGAGGTATTATGGTGATTGTTTTCATTATTTGAGTGTCGTAATAGAGTCTATGCAATTCACACGTTGCCCATAAATGTGTTTAAGTGTTCATTCAGGAACTTCCAGATGACTTTTTTTTGTATTTTGACTGACTTTGTGTGTCTCGTAAATGTGGAGCCACAGAAAAAGAGAGGTTTTGTGGCAGCTGTTTTTCTACACTTGGGGTGGACAGACATAGACACAGGATCTGTGGCTCTGAGGTGGGTGAGGGCTGTAGGTTTCCTGCCAGAGAACCTCCCTTCCTCATATGCAAGTCTCAGGCATGTGTGTCAAACCTGCCACACCCCAGTTGTGCATAGGCAACCAGATTGGCTTCACAGTTTGTTCTTGTAAGCTTGATGAAGCCCTGGCTCTTCTGGCTTCTCAGCTTCTGTTAAGACTGTTCTACAGATAGGACCCTGCTAACATTCCAGTGAGACTTTAGAACTCTCCAGCAATCAACTAGAAGAATTAGAAGGAAAATCTATTCCAAGGGGCCATAAACTGCTAAAGTCTAATCTTACACTCTGGTGATCAAAGGACAGCAAGCACTGCTATATTAGTTTTCACTATTCCGCACAGATTGAATACCTTAATTTCACCAGGGGAAAATGATTTTAATATTACTTATGCTAATCAGCACACCCCGGAGTACTGATTAGAGCAGATGAGAGTTTAGAAGTTAGACATTGGAGCATCCCAAGGAGTGGCCCCAGGTCCCCCAACAGTGCTGGGTTTGGGCCTTATAAAATATAAAAAGAAGAGCCGGCGAGATAGCAGGCAGGGGACTTGCGCTGCATGCAGCCACCCAGATTCAATCTTCTGTATCCCATTTGGTCCCCTGAGCAATGCCAGGAATGATCCCTGAGCACAGAGCCAGAAGTAAGTTTTGAGCACTGCTGGGTGTCACCCCCCCCACACACACACACAAAAAGAAACAAATAAAAATAAAACATAGAAGGGCATACATAGTTAGAGATTATGAAGCACTGAAGACTTGTGGATAGTGTTTTCCTCAATCGGGCAATTCAGGTGTTAAACAGTCCCCAGAGCAGGTTAGCGCTGCCTCACACATATCCCAGCTGGATATGCTGAAGCTTGTTGGTATTGTGAACAGTACCACAACATATCCAGCGCAGAGAGTACACGCAAAGTGGCATAATGCTTTTAACTTGCCCATGAATATTTATCATCAGTTTAGTCTCATGTCCCTAAATATGGAAAAGGGGAATCATTTGGAGTGTCTTATTCATCCAAATTAGTAACGAGGATTTTCACTCATTGTCAAAGAAAGGAATATATCAAAGTGCCTGTGACCAGCTACTGATGAACAAGCATGGGAATACATGATGTTAAAATATCGTTCATTTGTGGACCCATATTTTGTATGCCCTAAAGCCCAGGCAAGGATATAGACTAAATGAAGACAGAGAACTCTTTCTGCTTGGTGATAAAACAATGTTCTAGGCCACAGGTCAGCGAACTTTATGGTGGATGGATTGGGCCACACCCAGCGGTGCTCAGAGGCTACTCCTAGCTCTGTGCTTATGAAGTCATTCCTGGCAGAGCTCAGGGTACCAGATGAAATGCCAGGGATTGAACCAGGGTCAGTCGCATGCAAGGCAGACACCTTAGCCCCTGTATTCTCTGGCCCAAACATTGTTTTACAAAAGGGCCTGGTAGTAAATATTTGAGACATTTGCCACTTTGTCGACCATGTAACCATAGCGCCTCTGACTCTTCTGCTATGATTCCAGAGAAGCCACAGCAACACATAAACAAATGAGGGTGTCTGTGTTCCACTTACATTTTATGTATTAATTTTGTGATCTGATACCTCACTGTATTTTATTATTCTGAGGAGGTATTTTGTGGAGTCTATGGTTTTCAGTGTATATTGTCATGTCATCTGCAAACAGTGATAGTTTGACTTCTTTTCTAATTTGGATCAAAGAACAACTAAAGTTTGGACTCCTGCTTAAATGTGAGAGATAGATGACACTGCATAATGGACTGTGATATGATTCAGTCACCAAATCAGATGTGGATTCAGAGCTCTCATCTGCCACTTACTAAAAGTGTGACTTCTTAATCTCAGTTGCGCCATCTATAAAAGGTAGCTCATAATATCTAACTCATGGGCGAGAATATATTTAAAGAACTTGGACTTAGTGGGTCTCAATAAGTAAGCTGTGCTGAACAGACTGAAAGTCAGTGGCAGTGATGAGTTTTCAAACCTAGGCAACTGGGGAAATTTAAATATCATTGAAAGAAACACCAAAGTCAAAAGAAGGATCTGCTATTAAATGTAAGACAACAGACTTCCTTTTAGACAGAAAGAGATGTCCAGGTGGCCATTAAAACTAGTTCTTCAGAGGTAAGATTTTATATAACATTATTAACATGTATCATTATATATTATATACATTCTTAATGGGCTGGATCAATAGCACAGCGGTAGGGCGTTTGCCTTGCATGCAGCCAGCCCAGCTGAGTCAGGTCCGATTACTCTGTCCCTCTCCGAGATCCCGGCAAGCTACCGAGAGTATCTCACCTGCACGGCAAAGCCTGGCAAACTGCCCGTGACGTATTTGATATGCCAAATACAGTAACAACAAGTTTCACGATGAAGACTTTACTGGGCCCGCCCGAGCAAATCGATGAATAACGGGAGGACTGTGACTGTAACCGTGACATTCTTAATATAGTGAAATATAACCCACAAACTTCCAAGATTCACTCTTCGAGACTGTACAATTCAGTGATTAGTATATTCAAGTGTTGTGCCGCCCTTAGCACCATATCTTAGAACATTTTCACCATCTACAAAAGAATTCCATACCCTCTCTCAGCAACTCATTTACCTTTCTTACCTAATCTTTTTTTCCCCTTTCCTTTTTCCCCTGAACCCCTTATTTACTTTCTGATAACAAAGAAAACTTGAGGGTTAGCTATTGGAGAACCAAGGAGTTGATGTGTACAAATGAGTTGTGTTATTCCTGGAACCCCATTAGTAACAATACTGTCAACCACAGGGCAAATACCTGTTTTAAAATTAGAATACCTCTGGTAGAAACAGACTAGTAGGTGGGAGGCAAAATGGGGTTTAAGGGGATTGGAGGAGAGGAGTGGACACTGGTGAAGGGATTTATATTGATATTTTGTGTGCCTGAAGCCCAGTCATGAATAACTTTGTAATTTCATGGTGACTTAATTCAAAAACTAACAATAATAACCTACACAACCAAATAATCTCTGTGTTAAATGACTTCTCATATGCTGTGTAGTTTATGCAGCATCCTGAAGGTTGACCTGTGGGAAACGCTGAGGTCGATTAAAAATGTCCACTGAAAATGCATGAGTTGACTTCTTTTGTAATACAAACATGTCTTCATTTTTAACTAGAACAGTATCTTCTCAAACTAGTTTTCTAATATTTGTTCTGTTCAATAATGCCAACCACCTAGGCCTATACTACTAAATGACTAAAAGTGAAATAAAACTGAAATCTAGGGTTCCAGTTGCACCTGCTGCATTTAAAGTGCTCAATAGCCACATGGCACTCTCAGCTCAGCCGAACCATGCTAGGACAGTGCAGCAGTAGAACCGTTGGCTGTCACTACAGAGTTCTGATATCAGTGCTATTCCATATAGCATCAGTAGCTTGAAAGTTTTATCATTTTCTGCTCTGTAGCTTACTAGGGTTTACATTCTTCAGTTGGCTTAAAACCTCACTTCTCCCTTTTTTTTTCATTTCATCCTTACATTTTCCTATTGAAACTATAATCTACTCAGTAGCTTATGCCCAACAAAGCACGCTGATGAAATTTCAGGTCATTTTTCTGTGCACATGCTTATTATTGCTATGAATATAATGAATAAAGTTATGTTAATTTCATAATACAAATAATATTCCCAGTTCCCATGTGCATATCTATCTCTATATGCCAAATAAGAAATCCACAAAAAAATTGAAGGTAAGTTTAGTAGGTTTCTATTCATCTTCAGTTGCTGCTGAAACAAATTATAACACACTTGGTGACTTACCACAACACAGATTTATTCTCCTATAGTTCTAGAAGCCAGAGATAAAGGTATTGGCAGGGCTGCTTCTTTTGGAGTCCCTGAGGAGAGGATGGTTTCCTTGATCTTTTTAGCTTCTGGTGGTTATCTGTATTCCTTGGTTTGGAGACCCTTCTTTTATTTTTAAAGTGTTTCCCTTAATCTCTGCTTTGGTCTTTGTTCACCTTCTCCTCTTTCTAGTCAAATTTTCCCATGCTTCTGTCTGGTAAGAACATTTGTCATTTCACTGAGGGATCATCATGATAATCCAAAATAATCTGCCTACCTCAAGACCTTGAATTTAATCACTTTCACAGCATCCCTTTTACCATATAAGGGAAACTTCACAGGTGTCTGGGTTGGGATAGGAATATCTTGGTGGACCATTATTCAGCTCCCCTACCTACAGTCAGATGAAATCTCTTTGAAGGAAGTTGACCAGAGTTCATGTGATTATGTAGGACTTTGAATTAAGTTTAACAATTCCGAGGAAAGCCTAAAGTGTTTATGGTTATTGTCTTAACAGATATTAAAATGTCTGATGATGCCAGTGATACCCTAGCCACTGGAGATAAGGCAGAAACAATCAAGATGCCCAATAGTGATTCTTCTGCTGAAGAAAAAGGAGAGCACTGTGATGTGGTTGTGACTGCAAGTGAGCCAATGTCCACTGACCCTGGAGAGGCACATGACGATACAGCTACTCAGGGTGTAGAGCTTGCTGGTTCTGTGCATGCTGAGCAGCCCTGTACCGTGGATCCCCCCTACAATGGAGAAGTGACCGAGGACAACCTGGTTGAGTGTATTGACTCCGTCAGCCTCGAGACAGAACCAGGATCCGAAATACCCCTGAAAGAACAGAATAGCCCGGTAGGAGTGATTCATTCCTGTATGTTCAACCTGAATGTCTGATGCGCTTTATAGATGCAGTTTTATGCTCAATGTTGTGGGTTGGGGTGCGACTGCAGAATATATCAATGTCACTGCTGTCATCCAGATGTGTTGTGTGGTGAGAAAGGCATGTTGAGAGTGATTCGTCTTTATAGTATTTTCACTTTGATCATTGCATTCTTAATCATAACAGTTATTGGTCTGTTAATTATAACACATTATTTGGTTTATTGATTTTATATCCAAGCATGCTGCTAGAATTGTGTATGTTATATAATTCACTCCATATACAATAGTTCTTGAGCTGGAGAGATAATGACAGGAGTCAGGGTGCTTGTCTTACATGCAGAAGACACCAGTTTGGTCCCCCTACCATATATGATACCACAAGAAGTGATCCCTGAGCACAGAGCCAAGAGTAATCCCTGGGCATAGCCAAGTGTGGTCCCCCACACATGTGGTCCTCAAACCATAGTAAAATAAAAAAATTGTGACTAGGGAAATAACTTTGGGGGCAGGGGGTCATATGTGGTGGTTGTCCAAGTAGAGCGTTGGATCCTTGAATCACTGGAACCCCTGAATACTGCTGGGTATAATCCTGGAGGCCCCCAGCACTTCTGTGGTGGTTGTGGTGATTCAGAATCACATTACTCAGCTCTGTCATTGAATTTTCTTGTGCAGTTGGCAAATATCTCCAGCAGTACCCTGTCTTTCGCCATCTGAGAATTTCTTGGGAGACCCCTCCAAAAAAAATTAAAGTGAAGAATTTTCACATCAAGATCTTCGGGTATCTCTCTGACCAATACACTTGATTGACAAGCAGGTTCTCATGCACCATGTCTTCTAAGGGTCCCAGGAGTGTTGTAAGATGAGGAGGGGTTCTGTTGCCCACCCTTAGAGATGAGGAAATGAAAACAAACACTTAATTTGCGGGAATGTTGTGGTGAGGCATTGAAGACCTTCTGGGAATTGGAATCAGACATGGTAAACAGACACCTAATTTGAGTTCTAGAGTTTACAGAGTTTTCCTGGGACCCTCTCTGGAGTTTTAACAACCAGGAAAGCATTCAAAAACATTGATGCTAGGGTCTATATTAGTCTGAATAAGAAGAAAATTCTTTCTGCTTGTCTGTCTTTGAGCTGGAACATTGGTCTT
Source organism: Sorex palustris (assembly GCA_028565675.1). NCBI lineage: Eukaryota > Metazoa > Chordata > Mammalia > Eulipotyphla > Soricidae > Sorex > Sorex palustris. The sequence goes on from JAOXYA010000020.1 coordinate 15,277,351, forward strand.
CTCCTGCCTTTAGACTTAAACTTGTATTGGAACTTAAACCCTAAGCAAGTGTAGTTGTCTGGTCACTGGACTTGAACCAGAAGTATATGGCTTGGTTTTCTTAAGTCTCTAGCTAACAATGATGAATGTTTGGAATATATATATATATATATATATATATATATATATTTGCTCAGGGACTCCTGGTGGTTCCCAGGGGACTATATGTGGTGCTGGGAATCATATATACATATATATATATGTATATACGTATGTATGTATAAAATGATTCTTTGGAGAATCCAGACCAATACAGACCCTGTTGTAATATTTTTGAATGCTCTCCTGGTTATTAAAATATAAAGCTAATGGGGCAGAAGCAATAGTACAGCGGGGAGGGCATTTGCCTTGCATGCAGCCAACTCAGACTCAGTCCCCGGCCAGGAGGAATTCCTGAGTGCAGAGCCAAGAGTAGCCCCTGAGCAACATCAGGTGTGACCCCCCAAAAATATTCAGCTAAAATTGAGAGCCTCTGATATAGGGGTTCTTAACTATGTAATCCTTCAGCTGAATGGATTGGATAACACCATCCTCCCAGCCAATTGAAATGGACAGTTGCTTTGCTCAGCACGCAAATCTGAAAGTGCCCTCCCAGATTCACCCAGAATGATGCACTGTAGCACTGTAGCACTGTCCTCCCGTTGTTCATCAATTTGCTCGAGTGGGCACCAGTAACCTCTCACAACAAATTGTGAGACTTGTTGTTACTGTTTTTGGCATTTCGAACATGTCACCTGCCAGGCCGTGCGGGTGAGAAATACTCTCGGTAGCTTGCTGGGCTCTCCGAGAGGAGCGGAGGAATTGAACTCGAGTCATCCATGTTGGCTGAGTGCAAACGCTCTATCGCTGTGCTATCGCTCCAGCCCCCAGAATGATACTTGAACAATAATAGCTGGGCCTCTTGTGGCCCAGCCTAGTTGATACCTGACACCAGCTGTGACATGACATTGTCCTAGACCCAAGGATTCTGATTCAAGGCTTGGGGCTTGAGCATCAGCTTTATTGTTGTTTGAACCTCCAGATCAACCATATTGAGATCAGTCACTCCAGTTTGAAACATCTTCAGATTCCCTTCTAGGAGTTTATTCTAAGGCTCTTTCGGTATCTTTCTGGCTCTGAAATTTTTTGATGCTCAGATGATACTTCAGAAGCATTTAGAACTCTCTTTTTCCTCTAATCTGGGAGCATTTTTTGTTATGAATATTTTTGCTGATAAATATCTTTGCCCATCAAGAAAAATATTTCTTAGTCATGCATTCTGATCTGAAATGACTTCTTCAAACCACACAAGTCTACCAATTCCAAGTGTATTTTCTTCTGAGGCACAGATCAGACAGTCCAATTTCAGGCTTCTAATAATTAGGACCAGATGGTTAATAAAGTCAACACAATAAAAAGTCAGCATGCTACCACCACATCTGCCTTCTTCAGTCTTTCAAGCATATTGAATGAATACAGTCTTTGAAAGCACTTGATTAACCTTTGCTAAGCTACAGGGGTAGAGCTGATTAACACAATACTTGTAGCTTTCAAGGATTGTGAAGATGCGAGCATTTAATCATCTAAATCTCTATATACTTGATTGTAAATATTTCCAGTGTTCAATGATGCATCCTTTCATGGCAGAATATTACATGGAAAATGAGAAAGGCATTTTTTCAAGCAAATTTTTTAACAGAGATGCATGCATCCCGAGCAGTCCAAATGCTCTCCAATGTCACATTGATCCTCTGTTTTGGAGTGGCCACGGCTTGAAATGCTCAAGGGCTATTTCTGTCTCTTTGCTCAGGGATCACTCCTGGTGGTGCACAGCGGACTATATGTGGTGCTGGGAATCAAATTGATTTGCTGCCTACAAGGCAAGAACTTAAACCTCTGTTCCATCTCTCCAGCCCTGAGCCCCTTTTTAGAATGGTTTTGCCATTCTAATTACAATGAATTACATGAATTACAAAACTTAAAATTTATGTGCCAGGTTCAGGTCTCCCAGTTTCCATCATTTTTATCCCTAGTGAAAGTCTTATTTGGTAACTGATTCTTGAACTACTCAAGGAAATAGGACAACTGACTTGATCTTTGATTTTTAAGACAAATATGAATCTTTTTCCTGTCTAAATATTAAAGGCTTTTGCAACAGAAATCTAAGGTGTCTACTTTTT
>JAOXYA010000020.1:15309585-15327823 GCA_028565675.1 Sorex palustris
AATTAATTTGAAAAAAAATTACTTTTGTTTGTGAATATGTCTTTATAGGAACATGTCTCAAAGATTTCTGCTCTTGTCTGTGTTTATCAAGAAGAAATAACTGGATTTAACGGATAGCTATAACATCTATGAAATACAAATACAATTTTCACAATGGCCTTCGTGTATTCATTATATTTTAAAAGCATTTATTCATGGAGAAGTAATATCTCTTTTCAAGATCATTATTTCTCAATTCAGCTTAGTTGTAATTATGCTTCCCAAATAACTGCACCAAAATGAACATTGATAATGATGGGATCAAGGTACGACCATTGTACCAAAAATCATAGACACCAAACAGAAGAGTTGAATGTGACCTGAGAGAAGTAGGGAACAAATATGTAAAGAAACAAGCATGGGCGTTATTGGAAACAGGCTCTTCCCTGGCTTCGTTAGACTAGAAGCTGCTGGTAGATGAAATCTGTGTTTCAGTTGTTTGTGGTCTCACCCAAGATAATGCCTGCCATTTCGCAGGGGATGATAAAGTCAGCTCATCTGCAGTAGACACATTCCTTAGAAACCCTAAATCCTGAGTCACTTCACCTACAAAATGGTGATTATGCTAGCATTGGATCAATAGCATTCCACCATTACATGGTAGAATGCCTATATAAGATTTTACATCATCTATGACTCACATACGAGCTTTCTTTCTATTATCACAGGATGATTTTGTACAATCTTTCTAACAGTGGCTCACCTAGATTAAAATTCATCTCATACTGTCATTGAGGTGTGAATGAATGGATTGGAATCCTTTTTATTTCCAGGAGTATTCACTGGAGTACAGCTCTGCTTCCAGGCAGACATAGAGAACACTTCAATGTACTGGCGATGGCAATGTTTTCCTATTCAAGCTTCAAACAAAAATGGTTCAATGCAAGGTGATAAGGTTTCCTTTGTAAAGCCACTTCCAGAATCTGTGTTTTCATTATTGCTCTCTTTTCTCTCATAAAAGCTCTGCAAGCAATGATGGGCCAGTGTTTCTGCAAAGAACTTCTCCCATCACACTTTATCTTCCATACCCCCTGGCAAGACGACAATTTGAAAGTGTGAAACTTAAATTTTAATCCTGCCATCTAAGCAGCTCACATTGCAATTTTCTGTATTTTATAGAGTTGGTAGAATATAAAATTGAGTCTTAAAGTGCATGACTTCTGTTTCAGTGTCTAAGAGGAAAACGAAGAAATCAACATTGAGTTGATTCAGGTTCTGCCCAAATATTACTCTTTTATGAATAAAAAGGGGAAAGAGTTATTTATGAATCCTGTCAGAAACTGCTATTGATCAATCATGCAATTGTAAAAGAAAAAAGGAGAATGTTTTATTTTTATCCAAACGTCTATGTAGTTTCTTATCTGTAGTACCCATTTTATCTCACGGCCCTAAATAACATTGAGAAACTTAATAAATGAAGCAGAATGAAAAAAATTTTATCATGAATGCCAATGCCACTTGAAGAAAATTTAAAAAATAACTCATTAATAAAGTTTATTTTGAGAATGACTTGTGTTCTTTTAAGCCAACATATCTGAAACAAAATCTTTTCCTAATCTACTTCCATGGTTTTGCTTAATGCCACACTTATACTTTTGGTAGAATCACCTTGTCCCTTTCTTATTTGATTCCACATTGTCACTTATTGCTCCATGTTTTTAAGTACACCTTTACCATATGTTTCACATTTATCTTCTTCCTTCCATTATGATTGCGTGAATTTAGACTGTCCTACACTGCAGCAGTAAGGGACAGAGGTCAACACTGGCATTCTGCTGCCTAAGGTTAAACCTGCTTTGACACTTGATCATTATAGACACCTGGTCCTACTAATTTAGCTTATTTATTTAGTTTTCTCATCCAAGGGAGGATTATAACTGTGTTTTTCTCAGTGGCCTGAATATTTGTAATATGTTTAGGCTAATAATAGCACTGGGCTAGAGCAATAGCACAGTTGTAGGGTGTTTGCCTTGCACTCAGCCACCTGGCCGAGCCGGGTTCGATTCCTCCACCCCTCTCAGAGAGTCTGGCAAGCTACTGAGAATATATCGCCTGCACGGCAAAGCCTGGCAAGCTCCCTGTAATGTATTCGCTATGCCAAACACAGTAACAACCAAGTCTCATAATGGAGACTTTACTGGGCCCACTCGAGACAATCGATGAACAACGGGAGGATAGTGACATAGGACTTTTACTCTGAGACATGTATAAAGGTGATCAAGAGATCAAGAGACAACTGAGTTTGAACCTAGAACTATCACTACTATGTGTCCTAAGCAAGTTACTTCACCTTCTTAGGTATCAGTTTCTTTATCTATAAGATGGCAATAATAATATAATTCATAAGGCCACTATGAGGGATAAATATGATAATGAACCCCCAAAGTACTGGGAGAGAGGTTGGTGGCAGATAAGATTGTCTGTTAGGAAACTTCGACAAGGCATTGAGGCAGGAGGCTATAAAGGGAGAAAAAACATTTGGCAAGAATCTACGCATGTGATGCTCAAGCCTGGTATTTTCCTGCCTATGCTTTTGATTCTAGAAGAGAGGCAGAGTAAGTTAGACGATTATTCTTTAATTAAACAGGCAGAGAAAACTAATATTAGATTAAATGGTACCTATGAATCACGGAAGATTACTGAAGAAAAGGTTTCGACAAGAGCATCTTCAAACTTGCAAGCTATTCTTCCTCATGGAGAAGAGTGTTAATAAGAGTCATTCAGTTATTTCATTTGACTTGATTAAAAATCCCCAAACCTCTTTTCTTCTTTCAGATTAACTACTGCAATGTGCAAAGAAGTTGCTACCCTATCCAAGAAGTTTACAACTTACTTAACCACTGTCGGGGTAATACTATAATGCTTCTATTCTCACTCCTTTTGGGAGGGGGGTTGGGGAAACTGTCTGTGGTGCTTAGGGACCCAGGGCTGCTCCTAGAGATAGTCGGCCCAGTTGTGTGGGCCTGATGGTTCAGTGCTCAGGCCATGCAGTGCCAGGGATGGAATTCAGCACCTCGTGCCTGCAAGTTTTGTGTTCTACCGCTTGAGCTGTTTCTTTCCACCCCTTGTTTCATCTTTTTGGGGAAGATGGGTCTCTGAAGGGCTATGAGATAAAGCCGCAAGGTTCAGCACCTTCTTTGGTAGCTAATCACCTAGAAATCTAAGTCAAGAGCATTTTTTTTCACCTTCAGGCAGCTTAAGTCTCTCCCCTGATCAGATTCTAGTCATCTCAGACTGCAGATGTTGGCTGTGTTTCCAGACCTCTCTTTAAAAAAAAAAGTGTCTAATACTTCCATTACTTACTTATCTATGTTGCATAATTCATGAATCACTATTAAAATCATTTCTTTTCAAGACCTGAATTTACGGTTTCCCTCACAGAATATTTTATAATCCACACAAGGTGTTTTTTTTAAAATGTTTTCTTTGTCTATTGTTAGACTTTGACTTTATTTTGTCTAATAAAAACAGAAACTTTTATTTTTTTTTGAAGTTACTGAAAGTTCTTTCAGCTCTTTTTATTTATTAATGTTTTTCTTACCAGGTTTGGTTGGTATAGAACACTGTGTATGTTTTCTGAGCCCAGGTCCACACCTTTTCTGTTGCTTGTTACCATACCATGCCTTCCACCTACCTGACTCCCAGAACCCTTCTCCACCTGAGTCCAGGACCCTTGCCCCATAGTCCCTAGACCTCTGCATCCTATGTTTCTATTTGCCCATTTCTAGTAATATTTGTTCTGCAGATAGACTCCAAGGGTTTTTCTTGGTTTGCTTTCATTTGTCCTCTGGTTTGGTTATTTTTCCCATATGAGTGAGGGATCATTGGTGTTTGTTGTCTTTCTCCTTCTGACTTATTTTGCTTAGCATGACTACTCCAGTTCCACCCATGCCGTAGCAAAGGAAAACATTTCATCTTGTACTGTTCTGCTGTGTTCCACTCTGTGTATGTGTGTGTGTGTGTGCACGTGCTCGTGAATCATGCATGTTCACAATTGCATACAATCACCTGACGTTAGGCACTTGGGTTAGTTCCAGATTTTGTCTCTAATAAGTTTGCAGTTGACATTCTGATGCATTTATCTTTTTCAAACCACAGTCACCTAGGAGAGGAAGTGCTGGGTTAAATCTCTTTCCAATGTTTTGGAACTCTCCATACTCCTCTTCATAGGGACTGAATCGTTTATACTCAAAAGAGTGGAGAGTTTCCTCTCTCCACACCCTCACCAGCAACTTTTGTTTCTAGCCATTCTCACAGCTATGAAGTGATAGATAGCTCGTTGTAGTTTCGATTTGCATTTTCCTGACAGTAAGTGATGATTATTTTTCTCATGGACCTGCTAGCCATATGTGTATTTTCCTTAGAGTAGTGCCTTTTCAGTTATTCTGTCAATTTTTTAATTGAATAATAACTTATCAGTATGTTTTGTTTTGTTTCTATTTTATGGGCCAAGAAAGAGCTTCATTGACAACCAGTCATTAAGCTGGAAGATGGTGCTCAAAATCACCATCTTCTGGATTCTTTTTGTTGTAATTGTTGAGTTTTGCAAGTTCCTAATATGCCCTGAATTTTAGTTCTTTGTCAGATTTATGTTGTGCATAAATCCCATGCAGTCTGATGTCTTTTCATTTTAATGAGTTTCTTCTGCTGTGCAAAGCACACCTCATCTTTAACCAAGAGAAAAATATTACCAGTTGTCATATGTCTATTCTCAGCTTTGAAAGGCTCAACATTCTTTTTGGAAGAGTAGCTTCTCTTTCTTCCTTTACAAACCATTCACATTACACACTTACCCTCGTAGCCAGGAGAAGCAAGCAGAAAACCTTTCTTTTAAACCTTTCTACACCTGCCTAGAGATGTACGGGTTTTGTTCTTCTGTAGTGGTTAATAAGGGGAGGGGGAGGAGGTGCATGTCCCATATCATTCTGTGTGAGTGTATGCATGTGGTTTCTGTTTTAGAAAGGATCAACTTTTCTATCTTTAGTGTGAGAGCAGCACTGTGTGTAGACAAAGTGTGTATAGGCAGGGGACGGGGGTAGGGGGCGGGTTTGTCACTGATGGGAATGGAACAGTTCATTACCAGGTGCTTTTTGCGGTTGATGTTTATTTTATCTTGTTTTGTTTTGCTTGGGGGCCACATACAGTGATGCTCAGGCCTTACTCCTGACTCCAAACTCAGAAATTACTCCTGGAGGTTGCTCAAGATACTATATAGAATGCTGGGGATCGAACCTGGGTCTGCTGTGGGCAAGACACATGCCCTACCTGCAGTCCTATCACTCCTACCCAATGTGGTCAGATGTTATCCGAGGCAGACAATGCTTAGGCTGTGGTAGTGACCTGCTTCATGCAAAATAACAGGGTCGTAAGCAGAGGATGGTCTAAGAGATGTGCCTTCCCTGCATTCTCCTGCATTCTCTTCTCACAGTTCCTTTGGGGAGCAGTAAACTTCTCACCCCATGCTCTCAGCTCATGGCCAGTTGCCATCAGACCCCATGGATAGAGAGCTGAGTGTTTGCGTCCCTGTGGTTCCTTACCAATGCGGGTGTAGGTGTCTGTGTGCGTGAGTGGTATACGGCTTCAGTCATCATGGCAAGCAAGAACTTGTATTCATGAACAATATTCGTGGTATTGCTTTCTATTTCCTCTTAAAATATTGGACTTGAGCATGTTCTTTCTCAGACCATCCCCTGGAGAACTTGTGAAAATACAGATTCTGGGTCAGAATTTCTCAAATTCAAGTTTCCAAGTGATAACTCTGTTCTGATCTGAGGTCAATTTTTGTTTTTTTGTTTTGGCATCACACCAGGATGCTCAGGGACTGTATCCAGTTTGGTGCTGAGGGTCACTCCCAGCAGTATCTGGGGTAGCCAGGGACTAAACCTGGATTCCCACATGCCTACATGGGAAGCATGTGCTCCAGTCCTTTAGAGCTGCTCCCCTGCCCTGCAGTCTAAATTTCTTTGGGGATCTTTGGGGGGAATTGGGCCACATCCAATGGTACTCAGAGCTTACTCTTGGCTCGGTGCTCAAGGGTCACTCCTACAGTGCTTGAGGGACCATATAAGATGTCAGGGTTGGCCACATGCAGAGCAATCACCCTAACCTAACTATCTCTCTGGCTCCTTCAATCTACATTTCAGGCAGTATGTTCTAGCAGATGTCTATGCCCTTAAATTATAGTTATTACAGAGAATATATATCTATATATATGGATATATATACATATGTACATGCAGTATGTTGCACAGACCTGCCTTCACAAAGTCAAACAACAAGACTTTTTTTTAAAGAGAAGGTTCACTCTAAGTAGTATACTAAAATGTCATCTCCCCAGCACAATAACCCTATCTTGCGCTATGATAAATCATTTACATCAAGTCATTATTTCTGTTCTCCAAAACAGCCATTATTCATAACTTGAAGTTAATGAATGTATATTGCTCTCCAGACTCTATTTAAATTGCTTGCACATCTCATTGATTCTGAAAACCAATGTCATTTTATTGCCCTCGTTTTGATTATGTTTTAGAGGTTTATTGATAATCAAATAAACATGAAAGCAAATACCATAATGGATTTTCTGGTTACTTACTAAAATGACTGGGGCTTTAAAGAGCTTTTTCCCAAGACTCCATTATGGTTTCCCAAAGAAAGCAAGGCATTACTTGGGCCTCAGTAGACTTATGTCAAAGAAAGGGAACTGTCTGTGAAGATGTATTTCATTTCTATGCTTGTGTTTACCATAAAGTCTTCTGGGTATAGTGAGGGAAACTAGATTGCCCTCACTCCAGTTTCTTTAATTATTTACCATCTATGAGTGGATTGAACATTTATTTATTTGGCGGGGGGAATTCCTCTCAGAGATTCTGGGCCAGCTGGGTCAGCAGTTTAGTGCAAGGATGTGATGTGATGTGATGCTGCTCAGGCCCCTGGGAGGACCCAGGTCATGTGAGCTGTGCTGGGAGCCTCCAGAGCTGGGCCGGACCATGCTCAGAGAACCATATGGTGCTGAGGATGGAACCAGGTTTGGCCATGTTAAGGAAATATCTTAACTCCTCTCTCCAGACCCTATACTCTGCACTCAGGGACCACTCATGGTGGGGCTTGGAGAGTTCTATGGGGTGCCAGGAATTGAACTCAGGTCAGCTTCATGTTGTATTGTAGCTCCAGCATTGCATTTTTATTGCCATTTTTGTTGATGTGGGGCCACTCGGCCATGGTGCAGAGCCATCAGAGAACCAGAAGGTCCACTCCCAGGTGTACTGTGCTGTGGATATGGATATTGGCGAGAGGCCCTGAGAGTCGTTGGGGATCAACTCAGAGTCTTATATATGCAAAACCTGTGTTCTGCTTGAGTCACATCCCTGGCCCAAGACTAAGCATTATAGGCAGAGAAGACTACTTACTGATTCACAGACCAGTGGTGGAAGTAATCCTAATGACACCCCAAAGCACTAGCTCTCTCTTTTCAAATTCCTGTTACAACAGGCTCTCTGGCCCATGCTTTATATTTATATTTATATTCGTGTTTTGCAAACCAGAATCTGCAGATCTGTTTACAAGTTGTGATGAAGCATGTTTTCATTCTGCTGCTGATCTGCAAGCTATACCCTATAATCAAGTACCCAGGTTTGCTTTCGAAAGCATAAATAAATAAAGACTTGAACTGGAACAAGAGTAAGCAAATAAGGAACCTTCAAATTCATCTGCAGATTTTCAGCCACCGCCCTCAAAAAATGACAAAGAACCTCTCATCTAGTTACGCTTGGGGGGCCACACCCAGAGACTCACAGTAGTAGTTCCATGGATCTAGCCTGGGCTCCACGTACAAAGCAACCCTTTGAGCCATTTCTCTGGTTCCTGGATAGATTGTTTTAGTGTCATTTTAGTATGATCTAGGCAGTGTAATTTTTTTCACCTTGTATTTATTTTAATACACACAACTTTAAGGTTAGCCCCTTAGCCATTTTAAAGAGTACAATTCTGTAGTGTTCTGTATGTTCGCATATTAAGCAACCACTCTTTGGGCCTTTTTCATCTTCCCAGATGGGCCCTCCGGAGCCATTAAGCACAGCTCTGTGTTCCCTCCCTCCACCGGGCCAGCCCCAGTGGCCCGGCAGCCATCCTTCTCCTGTCTGCCACAATAAATTTGCATACAATACGGACTGTGAAAAGAAGAAATTATGCGATATTTGTTGGTCTGATTTTGTTTTGGATTTTTGGTGACTTATTTCAGTTATCCTAATGTCCTCAGCAATCATCTGCGTTATAATATGTAAGAAGTCTTCCCTTTTAAAAAGGGTGGCTTCCACCTTTGAATCTCATTAATAAGCCAACGGCAGAAATTTTAATTAAATTCTAAAGGTGAAGAATCTTCATGAACAGACTCTGTGTGTGTGTGTGTGTGTGTGTGTGTGTGTTGTGTGTGTATGAGAACAAACTCTGGTCACAATCAATCTTCTCACAGAAACTTACTGCAATTTTTTTTAGAATATTTGACTTTTATTGGCTACCATCCATTAACATTTATAATTTTGATGTGTTACTGCTGGAGTGATAGCACAGTGGGTAGGGCATTTGCCTTGAATGCAGCTGACATGGCCAACCCGAGTTTGATTCCTCTGCCCTCTGCCCCTCTCGGAGAGCCTGGCAAGCTACCAAGAGTATCTCACCCGCACAGCAAAGACTAGCAAGCTACCCATGACATATTCGATATGCCAAACACAGTAACAAGAAGTCTCACAATGTTACTGGGCCCGCTCGTGCAAATCGATGAACAACAAGAGGACAGTGACAGTGACTGCATCTCTACCACCAAAAAGTTCCCAAGATGCTCCGCCTCTTTCTTTTCATATATTGATGTGCTACCATGCTTCACCCACCTCAGAAATGCCAGGATCTCTCCACCACTGTTTATTTTTTATTCAGTTTTTTTTTTGTAATCACAATGAAAGTGCCAGAAAGATAGCACAGCAGTTAAAGCACTTGCCTTGCATTTGGCCAATCCTAATTCAGTTCCTGGCATCATATATGATCCCCCTGAGCACTGATAAGTCTATCCAAGTTGTTACAAACGGTGAGATTTCATTCTTTTTATGGTGGGGGAAGCACTCCCAGTGCTGCTCTGGGACGCTGGGGTACATCTTCATCACTTGCTCACCCTTTGCTTATCCCTTGATGGCCTCTTAATGTTCAGTCTTTTGGCTATTGTAACGATTCAGTGAACATACAGCGGTGTTTAGAGCCTTCTATTTTCAAATTTGTGTTTTTCTAGTAGGATAGATTGCAGAGTGGAATCACTGGATCATCAGGTATTTCATTTCTTATTTATTTTTAGAAGTTCCCACACTCTTTTCCATAGTGGGTGTCCCAGTTGATATCTACCTCCTGTAAAGGGTTCTGTATTCTCCCGTCTCTTCCAGGACTTGTTGCCTGTCTTTTGATATAATACACATTCTTCTAGGTCTGCGATGGCACCTCACTGTGGAATTAATTGCCATTTCCCAGATGATACGTGGTTATGGTCCGTCTTTCTATATGTTTGTTGGCCATCTGTATTTTTTTTCTTCTGGGGTGAATTGTCTTTTGCCCATTTTATGTTTGTTTCTTATTGCTGTTTCTTTATATCTGTTAAAGATTAATACCATGTTCCATATATGATTGCAAATAGCTTCTCCAGTACAGCAGGATGTCTTTTCCTTTGGGCAATAATTTTTCCACTGGGCAGAAACTTTTTGTTTGACATAGTGTGATTTGCTTACTTTTACTTTTATTTCTCTTGTATTTGTAATCAGTCCTAAAGTTATTACTAAGGTCAGTGTCAGAGAAATTTCTGCCTGTTTCTTCTACGAGTTTTATGGTTTCATTTCTTTTATACAGGTTCATAATCCACTTCAAATTAAGTTTTCTGTGTGACATTATAAAGCTCAAGTCTCATTCTACAAGCTTCAAACTGTTTTTAAAAAAACATGGTCTGAAGAAGAATGTCTTGCTCTGTGATCTTAAACACATACCTCACCCTTCCTATTCTCTATTTTCTGGTCTTTAAAGTGGTGTATCACCGTACCTACTCTTAGAATTTCTGTCCAAATGAACTGCGTTTCCTAAAGCAGCGTCTGCAGTCAGTGTGCTCCTAGGATGAGGAAGCAGCTTGGTTGAGTCTCCCCCCTGGGTATAAACTGCCCCACTCACATGGAGTCTAGACATTTAGAAATAACCCAAGTTAGAATTTCCACCACAAGCACCCTCTGTGCTTTTCCTGGGTACCTTTGAAAAAGCACTTGTTGAGTGGAAGAGCACATGCTTGACATGTTTGGGAGCCGTGGGTTGAAAAAATTAAAATTAATAATATAACCTCAAGGAATTGAGCAGCCAAGAAGTTAACAACTTTTACCTTAACGACCTTAGAAGCTAGACCAGGGACTTGCTTCCCTGCACCCTCTCCTGCTTGCTCTTGGGCCCTGGGTCTGAGTCCCCTCGCTATTCCTTTCTGTCGGAGTTGTGGGGGGAGGCTGTGCCTTCCATCAAAACTGCTTCCCGTTTTTCTACTTCCCCAAATGGGGACTTGGGTGCTGAGGGAGATGCTGCTGGTTGACTCCCGTGCGCCTTCACCCCCTAACTTAACTCTGGTGATAAGGGCATCATGTTAACTTAACACACTGGCTCCAGCACACACCCTCTCCCTCTAAACCAGAGGCTTCAGTTTCGTGTGACAAGCCTTAACATCTAAGCACCTAATCTGTTGGTTTCATCCTTTGATTCCACAGAGCGACAAGAAGGCCGAGGTCCTTAACCCCATGATCAATAGTGTATATGTAGAGGTAAGTTGCCCTCCAGAGAAATGCTTTTGAATCAAGCAAATGAGAGTGATAATGTGTGTGTGTGTGTGTGTGTGTGTGTGTGTGTCTCAGCCATGCTGAATCTCACCTACAATACTTTTTTCCCCTTTTTGAGTTCATTTGTGTAAACCCAGGAGTGAAGCAAAAATACCTCGTTTTCAAGAATTTCTGATTCTAAAGAGAAATGCTAAGTTTACATGTTTGTATGTTATTGCTGTCACTGTTTCCTCAGGCAGAAGCTGATTTCTGCTGCCAAGTGTGACACTGGATTTAACAGTGTGATTACTGCTGCCATGGAATTTGTGCCCAATGGGGATTTTGTGAAAGTGGGCACACCTCTATTCAGGGAAACCTCTGGTTTCACTGGGTTCTCTGCTCCCAAGGGACAGAAGTGACCAGGAAAATATCCAGTATCTGCTCTTCTCTGGTGTCTGGGGTTCCGCTCGCCGGGATGTGATCTCCTGGTCCGGAACCTGCTGCCTGGCCAGAGCAAGACATAAGAGAACAGAGGCCCGGGAAAAAATTATTGTGGATGAGATTCAGCATGGCTGAGACACACACACACACACACACACACACACACACACACACACTCACACACACACAGTAAAGCTGTAAAGGAGTAAAGCTCCCTGAGAGAACAGACTCCAGCTGATGGGGGGCTCTGTGGCCATGGGGAACCCAGCCAAGGTGGTGAGAAATGAGTTAGAACGGTACTGCAGGTTCGCTTCTGTTTTGCTGTCTGGACTGTAAATGTGGAACTCACCAAACTTCCAAGCAGGGAGAGCGCCTGCATCTTTCAGGCAGTGTTTTTTAGGAATGACTGTAAAGAAAAACTACCAAAGTAGCAAACAGTGCAACTACCATGTTCTTTAGGGAACAGCCACACTGTGGGACAGAGCAAGGGGAAGGGGCCAGCAGCTGTAGGCACAGCTTCTGCCAGAGGTGGGATTTGAACATCTCCTCTGAGCCCAGGATAGAGGGCAATGGCTAAGTGCAGCCTTTGCCTGCGGTGGGCTCGGCTCTCAAGGCTCCCTGTGCACCATCTGGAGCGAGCCCCTAGCACGAAGCCAGCCTGGCCCCTGAGCACTAATGAGAGGGGCCCCAAAAGAAAAAAGAACATCATTTTTTTGTTTTGTTTTATTTGGGGGCCGCATCCAGAGGTGCTCAGGGCATACTCCTGGCTCTGTGCTCAGGGATCACTGCTAGAAGGGCACATAAACACTGTGTGCAGTACCAGAAACCGAGCCTGGGTTGGCTTCGTGCAAGACAAGCACCTTAGGGGCTAGAGCAATAGCACAGCGGGTAGGGTGCTTGCCTTGCATGCAGCCAACCTGGGTTCGATTCCCAGCATCCCACATGGTCCCCTGAGCACTGTCAGACTGTCAGGGGTAATTCCTGAGTGCAGAGCCAGGAGTAAACCCTGTGCATCGCCAGGTGTGACCCAAAAAGCAAAAAAAAAAAAAAAAGATAAGTACCTTAACCCGCTGTACTAGCTCTCCACCCCGAAGAAAATCTCTTTTCTACCCTTGACAGGCAATATCTATAAAGATTACAAGGTTGCATGCTTATTCATTCTCCCAATTGACGTTTTCTCATGTTTTGGTCACCCTAACTTTTAAATCACCCCTCTGGTGCTAATAGTGTACCCCACAGAATGGAAATCACAACATCCAACCCAAATGTAAAGAGTCCACATGTGTGGGAGAATGACCAAGTTCGAGGAATAATTGCCTACAATAATCTCTATTACATGCTAATCTGGAGTCAGGACTAGAGCGATAGCACAGCAGGTAGGGCGTTTACCTTGCACGCGGCCAATCCAGGTTTGATTCCTCCATCCCTCTCAGAGAGCCCAGCAAGCTATCGAGAGTATCCCACCCACACGCCAGAGCCTGGCAAGCTCCCTGTAGCGTATTCGATATGCCAAACACAGTCACAAGTCTCACAATGGAGACGTTACTGGTGCCTGCTCAAGCAAATCGATGAACAACAGGACAGTGCTACAGTGCAGTGCTACATGCTAATCACTCTATTACATGATAACCTTTCAGTACCTGTATTGCAAATCATCATGCCAAGGAGGGGGGGAGAGGGGGAACTGCTGCTGTAGAGGCAGGCTGTGGGGGAGGGAACGGTGGGGTGGCAGGAGGGAAACTGGGGACATTGGTGGTGGGAAATGTGCACTGGTGAAGGGATGGGCAATGGAACATTCTATGACTGAAGTCCAAGTATGAACAACTTTGTGACTGAATATCTTAGGGTGATTCTATTTTTTTTAAGTATCCCTATTTAGCTGAGGGTGCCCCTTTTTGCTTGTTGTGCTGTGAGTAAGAGCAAGCCTGGGCCTCTGGACTGTGCTTTTGTGTTATTTCAGGGTAGTGGGCTGCTCTGGGAAGAGGGTAGGTAAGACAGGACAGATGGGTGGGTGGTAAGAATGCATGCGTGTGCGCGCGCGCACACACACACACACACGCACACACACACACACACACACACCATACAGGTGCATCCTAAGTCTAAGGAAATGACTTCCTCCCCCTGTGAGCAGAGAAAGAGAACTGGACACTGTAGCCTCAGGAAGGGTGTGGCTCTCCACACCCAGCAGACGAGAGTGCTGTAGGGGTGGAGGCGAAACGGAAATTGCGGGACGCTGACAATGGAGCTAGGCACTAACCTGCCCTTGTCCCCTGCGCAGGGCTGCAACAGCACAACCTATATCCAGGATGCCTTCCAGCTGCTGCTGCCGGTGCTGCAGTTCTCCCACATCCACACAGCCGCCCCGAAGCCCAGCCCCGACCCGGACAAAGCCCCACCGCTCTGAGCCGCGCTGGGCAGGCCTGTCCCGCACCCTCCGACTTGCTCTGCGTCCCTCTGCACCGCCCTGAGGACCCAGATGTAAAGGGACTGTCTGTCCGACCACCATGTTATTTTTACACAGGATTGTGCCCTTTTTTGTGTTAATTTAAACTTGCACCCCTTGGCTATAGTTTCCTGTCATCTGAAAAATCTCTCATTCTTTTCCATTTTGCTGGTCAAGTCTGCCAATTTTAGAAGTTCATGAGAAGACCTGGACTTTTTTTTTCCTAATGGACTTTAAATGTCCACCTTCAGTGTTCCCATTCTTCAATAGGAATGATATCATCACATCATTCTTAGCCTGAACTTAAGTGTTCTTACATTCTTGTCATGGGCAGAAGATAACACTACTGGGGCCAGAGATAAATACAGCAGGTAGGATGTTTGCTTGCCCGCTGTTGACCCAGGTTTGATCTCTGGCACCCCATATGGCCCCCCTGAGTCCTTCCAGGAGTGATCCCTGAGCACAGAGCCAGGAGTAAGCCCTGAGCATCACGAGGTGTGGCCACCAAACAAACAAAAACAAAAGATCACACTACCTAGAGGTTTTTCTTGTTATGGTAAGGGAGAAATCTAAGTGTCTCTGTGTAGCGATTAATTCTTAAATTAGGCACTTGATGAACCCCTACTCAATAAGTAGAAACATAATCAACCCAGCAGAGACAGATATTTTAAATATCTGTCTTATAATATATAAGCTTATAATATTTCTTTTTTTTTCTTTTTGCTTTTTAGGGCCACACCTGGCAATGTACAGGGGTTACTCCTGGCTCAGCACTCAGGAATTACTCCTGGTGTTCTGGTGATGCTCAGGGGACCATATGTGATGCTTGAAATCGAAGCCAGGTTGACTGCATGCAAGGCAAACACCCTACCCACTGTACCATGGCTCCAGCCCCATAATATTTCTTAAGATGCTTAAAATCTTTGTAGCTGTCCTAAACCGTCTCAGTTTTGAAGGACAAAGTAAATAGGCGATTTCTTAAATGTTCTGCCATTCAAGGAGTCAGTGTCATTTTCTTTGAGGGGAGAGCTGAGCCTCCCCAGGTGCTCAGAAGTCTGGGAGGTGAGGGGCAGGGAGCATCAGAGAGTCTCAGCCAGCTGGGTTGGCACTTCCATGCAAAGGCCTGAGGATGTGACGAAAGTAACTCAGGCCTGCAGCACCAGGGATGCTGAAGCCACCAGAGGCGGTGCCCAGCAGTGCTGACACCACAATGTGATGCTGGTGCTAGGATCTGGGTCAGCTGCCTGCTTGGCGTGTGCCCTAACTGCCACACTGTCTCCTGACCCCCGTGATCTTTCTCTACGTTTCTCAAACTGCTTTTTAATTTTTTTCCAACCCCAGACTCTAGCTATGGAGTAAAACTGTAGATGTAAAGACGTCCCCAGTGGCCAGGGGAGAGAATTCAAGCAACCGAGCACACGTCATGCGTGTGGCAAAGCCCAAGTTTCACCTCTCGGCCATTCCCATCACCGGCACGACTGGGGTGATCATCCTGGTGGCCTGGTGTAACCTACAACCCTAGCAGCAGGCACCGGAAGAACAAAACACACCCTAGGCAGCCCTCCTAGCACAGCATGGCATGCTCACAGAGCACAGAGGTGAAAGCGGCTCAGCTCAGCGGGGTCGGCACACCACAGCCTGCATTCTCTGTCTACCACTGTTGAGCAGGAATCCACTGATCACACTTGCTGGTGGCAGGTGGCACCTTGGCTGCTAATGCACCGTGCGGGCTCAAGGGAGGGTGCACTGACTGGTGCATGGGCCTGGTAGAAGCCGCAGTGAGGAGCCTAAAGCCAGCAGGGCCTCTGCCCTGGGCGCCCCTGCACTCATTCCACAGAAGTCGCCAATGAACATGCCTATTTTAAAGCCCTATCAATGCCCCTGCAACTGCAAGAGGTTTTGCCTGCTGGCTCTGGGGCAGAGGAAGCCCTGAATTCAGGGTGCAAATCCCCTTTCCTTTTGCTTTGTTTCCCTTGATGAGGTCAACTGCCTTTGTTCCATCAAGGCTAGGGAGGGCTGTTTTCATTGCATCCTACTTGTTAGCATTTCATTTGTCTCTGCCCTAGATTTCTTTTGTGAATCTTGTGCAACAGTCAACTAGAAAAACCTGAGAAGAGTTTATTTGCTATCTAGGAAAAAAATCTCTGTGGGATCAATTAAAGATGCTTTTTTTCCTACGTGCTCTTTGATTGCCTGAAATGTTTCTATTATTAAGTCTAGAGCACAATGAACTGATGAAAATGATGCAATTATTTCTTCATAAATTTGAGACTTTTTAGAGAGAGAGCAGAGGAAAAGATTTAGGTTTTAAATTTCTTCACATTAGATATTTAGCATTGGAAGGATTGATAGATGTTAATTGGGAATGTTAAAGAGAAACAAATATTTTCAAAAGCATCCAATTCCCAGACCTCACCTTGAAATCTGTGTGCATTTATTTTTATTTATTTATTTATTTATTTGCATTTTGGGGGTCACACATGGTGATCCAGAGGGGTTACTCCTGACTCTGCACTCAGGAATTACCCATGGCGGTGCTCAGGGGACCACATGGGATGCTGGGAATCAAATCCGGGTTAGGTGCGTGCAAGGCAAACGCCCTACCCACTGTGCTATTGCTCCAGCCGCAATCTGTGTGCATTCAGTACATAGCAAAAATTTTAACCTTAAGAGAAAAATAGAAATACAGTTTTTAAAATGAGAGAGAAAGGACCAGAGCAATAGGACGATGGGTAAAGGAGCTTACCTAGCACGAGACTAGCCCAGCAGCCCAGATGGTCCTCCAAGCCCTGCCAGCAGTCATCCCTGGGCATAAGCATAGAAAAAGGACTAAGCCCTCAGTACTGCTAGATGTGCTCTTTCCAGAGAGAGAGCGAGAGAGAGAGAGAGAGAGCGAGAGAGAGAGAGAGAGAGAGAGAGAGAGAGAGAGAGAGAGAGAGAAGAGACAGATAGTACAGGGGTTAAGGTGCTTGCCTTACACTTGGCCAACTTAGGTTCAATTTCCCGTACTGCATAAGCCCCTGCTTCCCCTCCCCCACTGCCCCCTGCCACTCCCTGAACCCCACCAGATGTGATCCCTGAACACAGAACCAGAAGTAAACCCTGAACGCAGCTGACTGTGCCCTAAGAAACAGAAATAAATATATAATGAGAGAGTTGTTCTCCTGAAAGTAGCTGTGATATTATTTATGTGATATTTATGTATCTTTAAATCTGTGGCTGCCAGATAGAAAAATAAGAGCCGGTTCTGCAGGCCTCCATTCTGGTCTGAGAAGTATGGTTTGTTATCACTTCAAATATAGCCACCCCCTAGAACCACTCGCACTCAACTTGGTTTCCCCCATTGCTTTGAAATAATTGTTGCTGTGCTTCACTTTAAAACCTAGCAAAGAGCAGTCTCCAGAGCTGGCCAAATGTCAATGAGTTCCTGAATGAATGATTTAGTAAGCTCACTTTGCAAGCTTTATATTCCTTCAATCAGTCTTTAATAAATCGTGTCCATTTCACTCTGTGCAATTACCCCAACAAAACAGGCCTGGATTTTTTTTTCTTCTGTTACATCCTGTGCAAAGTATCTTCTAGTTTAAATAATGAATATGGGCCTGTGGCCTGCACTTTATTAAATAAAAAAAAAGCATCAGAAGCATATTTCAAATTCAAAGCAAAATGCCACCAAGAAAAATTGCTTATAAGTCCTGTTATATACAACTTTTATGAGCAAAATTGAGTCCCAACACTGAAAAGAGAGGCTATGCTTACATTTTTCTTCTGAGAACAGGCTTGTTTTCCTCTGGGCCTCACACCAGGATGCTCGAGGAGCCCATGGTTTAATGAGGGTGTCACTCAGAGACCAGGACAGCACTGATGGGGTGCACACACCCTCAGCATCCTTAGCTCAGGTCTCAGGAGCCCAGGGCATGAGACCAGCAGACGCCTTGGACTCCAGGAACTTGTGAAAACTGGGGAGGGATTTGGTGCTGTTTTTGTTTGCTTGTTTATGGGCCGCACCTGTTGGTGCTCAGGGTTAACCCCTGGCTCTTCGATCAGGGATCACTCCTGGTGGGACTCCTATCAGTTCCCGGGGAACCAAACCCAGCTTGAGCACCCTACCCATTGGGCTATGACTCCAGCCCTGGGAAGTGTGAAAAATGATCAAAGCCTGTGCTCTGCAAATGTCAACTGTCCCCAGAGATCTCTCCCCCAGTCTCCAGTGGGAGAGAGCACCCACTATCCGTGCAGACCAGCCATACTGTGCCGAAGTCAGAAACTGGTTTCCATCAAAGCCTCCCCGGAGGCCCAGGAGGGAACATCTCAGATAAGTAACTGAACAAAAAATGTGACATGACATATAGGTATATTATAGTATATTCAATGTTTAATTATATAATGCTATTAAAACAGCCTACTCTTTTTTTTTATTATCATATTTTTTTTATTAGTGAAACACCATGAGGTACAGTTGTAGATTTACAATTTTTTGTGCTTGGGTTTTGAT